>PVKZ01003229.1:0-148727 GCA_004027375.1 Macroglossus sobrinus
TTCCTTCCTTCCTTCCTTCCTTCCTTCCTTCCTTCCTTCCTTCCTTCCTTCCTTCCTTCCTTCTTTCCTTCCTTCTTTCCTTCCTTCCTTCCCTTCCTTCCTTCCCTTCCCACCCCCACCTCTCTCTTTCTTTCTTTCTTTCTTCTTCAGATATAGCCTTTGAATTATATTTAGATTCTGATTCAGTAAAAAAGGAAAATTGGAGTTTAGTTTCATGTGGTACTGTGCAAGTGAAAGCCCATTCTGGTTCACTGCAGAAATTTGAACAGAATAAGATATTAGCCCTGGCGGATTTTACTCAAGTTCCCTGAGTCAAGTAGCTCACGGTCTTCAGGCAGAAGGTCCAAGTCTCCATGTAGGAGGCCCTTCGAGTGAAAATCAGGTGTTTCTTTTTGTGGGGACACCATGTTGCTGCTCTCTTCTGGGGCCTAAGGACACAGATGGCTCAGCTTCTTAAGAGTGGGGACAGGGGGAGGGTGCAGCACCCAGGAAAACAGCTAGCTGGAGGATACAGACCTGATGAAGAACTGTGAACAATTGGACAATGGTCAGTGAGTCTGTGGAAGCACCCTCAATGAGAGCCACCACCTGGTGGGTTATGAGGGTTGACTGCACAGGACTGAGTGAGAGACGGCATTCAGCCAGAATGTGCTTATTATCCACAGGACAGTGGACAGTCCCAACCTGGCTGACAGGGAGCAGCACATGACCACTCAGTCCTTCCCTAAATGATGGGGGAATGCAGTGACGATCAAGAGTAACTTTGGAATTTGGGGGACTGGGGAGCTGTCCCTGAAGAGAACTCTGCATCCCAGCTGGCATTCCATTTGGGCTAGGTCTGGGAGAGGTTTGGTCTGCATCCTTTGCCTTCTTTCCTTGTTATTTTTTTCATCCTTGCCCCAGGCCCATTCTGGTGGCCATGCCAGCTTTTTGAAAAGAATGTCACTGTTCCCAAGACAAGTGCATTAGTTTTCTACTGATGTCTAACAAGTTATCACGTACTTAGCAGCTTAAAAAGACATGCATCTATTATCTTCAATTTCTGTGGATCAGGAGCACAAGCACGGCTTAGCAGTGACCTCTGCAAAGTATCAGTTGGCCTGCATGCTCCTCTGGAGGGCTGACCGGAGAAGAATCTGCTTCCACTATCACTCGGGTTGTTGGTGGAGTCCACTGCCTGGTGGTCATAGGACTGAAGGCCACACTTCTTGCTGGCTGTTGGCTGGCGGCTGCCCTTCACATTAAGAGGCTGCTGGAAGTTCCTTGCTGCATGGGTTTCTCAACATGGCCACTTACTTTATTAAGCCAGCAAAAAGAGAATCTAGAGAAAGTCTGCTAACAAGATGGACTCCTATATAACATAATGTAATCATGGGAGAGATTGCCCATCACTTCTGCCAAGTTCTATTGATTACAGGCCAGTTACAAGTGCCATTCACACTGGATGGAATGCCTTCATACAAAGGCATGGACAGCAGGAGTCAGGGGCTGTGGGGGACACCTTAGAGTCTGTCTATCACAAAAAAGATGCCAGGTCATCTTGACCCTCAGCTCCTGTCTTGCCTCCATAGCTCTGAGGGTGATGACAAAACCTAATCACAGCCATACGCTTTCTTTTTTTATTTCCACCTTCTTTTGCTCCTCTTTATCTTGAAGAGTAGCACATAGAGATATCCTGGGCCCTGAGTCAGCCCTGGGCAAAATAATAGAGCCTCTATTCCTCTGCTCTGTGACTTGGGCAGGGTAACCTCTCTGAGCCTTGATTTTCCCATCTGTAAAATGGGAATAAAAATAATGCTTTCCCCATTAGGTTTGTAGGATGATTAGAAAAAAATCAATATAAACTATCTGGTCTATGATTGATGCCAATAAATAGAAGCTATTATAATTATCAACCTGAAAAGGGCCTGGAATGAGTCTACTTGCTTTCCTCTAAGTTTCTCCAGCTGAACTTCTGGCTGATGAAAGGCAGGATAGAAGCTGTAGACCCAGAAAACCTTATTTCACCCCCAAAAGAAGAGGCAGTGAGGAAGAGTTGTTGAAAAGGGGCACTTCCCTGTCTCAAGGGCTAATGTTGGCTTTATGCGGTACGAGGCCCTTTGATTTATTTTGGGTTCAGTTTCTCCAAATCTAGTGTGGAGCTGTTATGCCTTCTTTATTGTTTGGCATATTTCATCATGACCTTAAATTAATTATGTCTAAGATCCAAACATCATCTTTCTTCCTAGAGCAGCTCCCACTGGATTTCTTTCTGGCATCTGCCTTGGCGGCTAACATGAAATCCCAGGACTGTCCTCAATTCCTCCTCCTCCTTATATCTGCTGGGACTTAGCTCCTTTGGCCTGGTCTGCACTCAGGCCTTGAAGAGACCGCCTTCAATGCTAGTCTAGGTCATACCTTTGCTTTTATAGCCCCCATTTGTGATTTTTCTTGAGTCCACATCACTGTCTGAGCTACCTTACTGACTTGTTCATGCTCAAAACCTTCTGCATCTCCCCCTGACTGCAATGTACTTCGTTGAGCATTCAAGGCTTTGTGCCATGGTCCTACCCCCCACTGCTCTAACTGCATTCCCTCTTGTTTCCTTTCTTCTTCCATCCATGATAGTCTTTGACCTCTGCAGTCCAGCACAGTGCCGCATTCTCTCTCTGCAGTGCTTGTGAGGGCTAGAAGCAGGCCAACCTGCTCAGTCTGTTCAGATGGTAATTTCCCATTCCCACCCAGAGCCAGGGTCTGGGCCAGCTTTAGAGAAAGAAGATTCATTTTAGAGTCAAGGTGCCAAAGGAGAAAGCCAGGCCTGGCCTTCACAAACAGGCACACCCTTTACTTTCTTTCAGCTACAACCTTGCTTCTACAACTTGGCCTCTGACCCTTGCTGCTCCTCTTTGACAAAACGTTGCCATCACCCAGCATGGATTTGTGTGTGTACCTGGGCCTACTGGCTGTCACAGGACTTTGCCTTGGGGAAGTCTGAATATCAGTTTGGTGTTTGTGCCCTCCTACCTTTTTCCTCACCACCCTTTCATTGTTATCTGATTTGGGAAGATGTCAGCCTTCCATTGGTGAATGAGGTACTCAGGACAGTGGCTAGGACTGAAACTTCTTTTCCAACAACTCATTGAGGCTGCCCCAGTAAACTACAGGGCCCCTTTTTGAGTGTTCTCACAGGGCAATAGCTCATTTCTTCATTCATATAAAAATGCATATGTGGGCTCATGGCCAGCACTCCACCTGAATAAGCATGTGTGTGTTCATGGGCACAGGTATGCATGCCCTTGGCTGGGTTTGGTTATTACTTCTGAGCCTTGCTGGAGAAACTTGCGATTGGGTCTCTGTTCAAATAAGAGATTATTTCACATGCCTTTGGTGTTCAATGGCCTCAGATCATAGAACACATAAGTGGAAAGGCCAATTCACTTTCTCTGCTATGCTGAGGAGACAGCCTCCCCCACAAAAACTACTGATAACATGATAATTTATATAGTAGTGATTAGTGACTTCCCATGTGGTTTCACATGGTTCATCTCATTTAATCACTATACCTTGTAACTCCAAAGCTTTATTCTTGTTTTATAGATGAAGAAACTGAGACATGAGGGGATTGAGTGTCCCAGGTGTCTCTGTCCAATCAGACTGTGGCCTGGTCACACCCCTGCTTGAAGTCTGCTCCTCATCCCCTTGGGTAGCAGTGGCCCTCACAGGGGGTCTGGTAGCATGGCTGTCACCTCTCCTGGCCTGAGCTCTCTACTGCTTCTGCGCTGGGCTCAGTGGAAACATGGGTTCCTCCTCCTAGCCAGCATGCTGCATCAGGTGCCTATGCTAAAGCTGCCTCCCCTAGCCTTATTCATTAGAGCGTTTGTGACCATATATTTTGTTATCCAAACTAGGGCTCCCTGAGAGTATGCTGAGCTTAGGAAACAATAGCAGTAGTCAATATATCAGCAAAAAGCATGGTTAGGGACTGGTCTGGGAGCAGTGAGCAGTGGTCTCTGTATCCAGGGTCCACCGCCACCCACTGTGCAACATCTGGCTATGGCAGCGAGTGTCAAGTGCAGAGCAGGCACTTCTCTCTCCGCCCACTCCTAGGTTGGGTCCTAGCTCCTGTATGAAGGCCATGAGAAAACCCAGAATGGCTCTTGTGCCCCTGCATTGTAGAGACAAAGGCAAAGAGGGTCTTCTTTACTGCTGCTAGAAATGCCTCCCCACATAGTCAACATGCCCAGGCCTGCCTCACCCCTTGAAGACAGGCTGAACAGAACTGGCAATGCATATTTCCTGAGCACAGATTGAGACCATGCCAAGATATGATCCTGCCCTAGATTCTGCATATGGTTATAGCAAAAAGCTCTTTAACACATCATCCTTTCCCGCTCAGCACCCAGCTTGAGGCCATGCCTAGCCCCCTGTGAGGATGTCTGCAGGTGGAGCTCCACTTCCAAGTAGGACAGAGCCATGGGTTCAGGTCAACACAGACACCTGCCTGAGTGGGGGTGAAGGGAGCAGGAGTGGAGGGCTCAGCAGATTCTGATACAAGATGAACAGAAGGGGCCAGACAAGCAAACCAACAGCTGCTAGTGGAATGGCAGCATCAAGAGCCACGTGGGTGTCTGGGAGGCTCCTCTTCTGTGGGCTCCTCGGCATAAGCAGGGGTGGGTGAAGCGGATGGGGCAGGAGAGAGCAGGAGACAGCAGTACTTTAGCATCCTGGGCTCTGGGAGTTGGGAGGGGCACAGCTTTGTCTTGTCAATCCTCATCTACAGAGAAGGCCCAGGGAGGCTGTGATGCCTAGGATGGGGTGCTGAGAGCTGGTTGTAATGAGGATCTGCAGAATGGAGCATGTCACAGGTCATGGTGACTGACTGGGCACCCTTTAAACCCTGGCAGGCCAGTGGGCAAGGCATGTGGTCTTGGCAAGTTTCAAGGACTAGAATCAAGCAGGTCAGGTAACCCAGTGAGTCTGGCCCTAGGACTAAGGGTCTCTGATGTAGCTGGGCTGGGATGGCTGTGCAGAGACTCTCAGGCTGTGGTGAGGCTGGGACTTGGATGCCCTGGGGGGAGGGAGGATGTGAGTAGCCAATGTTAGCCTGTCCTCAGCACTATTCTTTTCACCCTCTTGTTGTTTAGGCCACTCTTTACCTCAGTTTCTCTTGGTGCTTATGTCTGTGGCTCTGGGTGAGAGTGCTGACCAGGTAAGACTCGCCCAAGCTTTGTGTCCCACTCTGAAGCCCTCCCTGGCTGTGCTCCTCCCCAGGCCTGACTGTTCACAGGATCCACACAGCAAATGCCCAGCTTGTTGTATACTTTTTGGTTTTCATTTTTGTTCCTAGAACCTGGGCCATTGGCTTCTGCGGATCTCACTACAGGGCCCAGGCCTGACACAAAGCAGAAGCTGCACCAATATCTTTGTGACTCAGTTTCCTTATCTGTAACTCTTACTGGGCTATTTTTAAGACCAAATGAGGGAATTCACAAAAAACATCTAGAATGGGGCACACAATTAGTACTAAAAATGTTTGCTAATATAACATATAATAGTAATTACAACAACCACCACGTTTTAAAACTCAGCTGAAACCAGTTGCCTGGAAGAGAGGAAAGAGAAAAGGGCACCTCAGCTTCTTCCTCATGGGTCAGCACTGACAGGCCTCTGGGGAAATTTTTCTAGCCGATCCCTCTCTCCAAGGATGAGGCTATGCTGAAGCTGGACTCTGTGGAAAGTGAACATGTTGGCATGGAGCAGTGTGACAAACAAGGTTGTGTGTGCAGAGGCTGAAGAAGAGAAATTTACTAAAGGCCAAGACCCTGAAACCTGGGGCCCTAGCCTGATTCTCCCTGGCCTGCTCTGATCTCCAGGCAGGCTGGCTCCCTCTTACTGGAACTTTTACTGAGGTTTCCCACTGTGGCCTCAGCATAGCACCCCTGGCTGCGCACTGCTATGTCCCTCTTTTACAGATCTAGAAACTGAGCTGGGGACTGAAAGGTCTTGCTACAGGCAGCAGCCTGGGCCTGATCCCACCCACCATTAGTCCTGTGTTCTTGAGCAGAGACTCACACTCCTCGGGGAAGGGCTGGGGATTTCAGAAGGTCAGGTGTCACCTCTACCTCCAGAACTGTCAAAACATTCTCTTGTGGCCTTAAGGCTGAGAGCTGGCCTTCAGCATGGGTCTAAGTCCATAGACCCCTGGGCCTTATCATTTCCTGCCCTTTCTTCCCAGCTCCCCCACTTCATCTGTTACTTTTGCTTTATCCCATAGGTCCCTCCTGCCTAGATGATAAATAGTTAACAAAAGGTGTTGAAAAGGGTAGTTGGGGAGCCCAGCCCAAGAAGGCCAGTGAGCTTAGATTGGGCAACATGTGCTCCCACTTTGAGCAAGCAGTCATGAACATGGAGAATCGAGGGGCCCTAAATCTTAGTCCCCCAGATGGCAGGTTGTGCTGACACTGTGCTTTATAGGTTGTATATTACACAGATTGCCAAGATGGAGCCTGAACACTGCACAGGCATGTGCTAAGGCAGGCTTCTCACATCCATAGGGGTTCTTGGGGTCACCCAGGGCTCCAGACCCCAGCAGAGGGTTCTGGGAGTAAGGGGTAGATTCCTTTCTCAGGGTCTCAGGAAGGTTGCCCGGGTAGTGAGGGGTCTGGAACAGAATGCAGACATCACCTCTGCCTGAGTACTTTTTCCTCACTGCGCCTCCACCAGCTGAGCTTCAGCTTGGCCTTCAAAGATTGGCAGGTACACTCATCTTGGAGACTGTCACACATGGGCTAGGCACTGAGGATGCTCAGTTGTTACTGCATGGTGAAGGGATCTACCAGAGGCCCAAACCAGAAATCGTTCTCAAATAAAATGGGGCTCCTTCCTCTCTGTGTTCTCCTGATGCTTGGTACATATGTTTAACTCAGAGCATGAAGGTATCTTCTGAGTCCCTACCCTGAGATGGCCCATGCATACTTTTCACTCATGGACTGGCACTGAAGAACTCATCCATCAGTTAAACAAAATGTATGTTCATACAATTAAATACTATTCAGCCTGAAAAAGGAAGAAAATCCTGATACACAGTGCAACATGGATGAAACTTGAGGACATTATGCTAAGTGAAATAAGCTGGTCACAAAAGGACAAATACTGTATGGTACTACTTATAGTACTTATAGGCGATACCTAAAATGGTCAAACTCAAAGAGGCAGAATGGTAGTTACCTGGAACCAGGGAAGGGGAGAAGTGGGGAGTTGTTTAAGAGATATAGTTCCCAAGCCATAAGATGAAAAGGATATGAATGGCTGCACAACAACATGAACGTATTAATACTATTGAACACTAGAAATGGTTAAGATGGTAAATTTTATATTATTTATTTATTTATTTTTACCATGATAAAATAAAAGAACCTGTGCCTAAAAGGCTGGCTAGATTCTTCAATAACACATTTGGGACACTGAATTGGGGGGTGAGAGGGCTCTTTCTGCAGTGGGGCTGTGGTGAGTACCTGCGTGTGGTATCAGTGGGGCTGCTAGGTGCACCTTCCTGTTTGATGTCACTTGGAAGTGTCACCATGAGGAAGCCAAGTCAGGGCATGTCTGGGAGGGCACCTCTCAAAGGGTCCAGACATGCTGCTCGGAGTAAGCAGGACATGGCTAGAGAACTATGCATGCACATATGTGCACATGCGCGCGCGTGCACACGGCAGTCTGCTGTGTCTCTTAGTTGTGGAGACTAGAGAGTGCTGGAAATTGGGAGGAGCTGGGACACTTGTTCCCAGAGAGAGAGAGAGAGAGATTTATAGGTTGGAGAAGAAGTTAATATCGACAAATGATGAGTTAGGTGAGTAATACTTCAGCTTAAGTTCAGAAACTGATGGAAAAATAAAATAACATGCCCAGATGCTGTATGTCAACTTGAGCAGGCTGGTGGCGTGGTGAGCCACCTGCTGCCTGGGAGTGAGGGTCCTTGGCCTGTGACAGTCAATCCCTTGTAAGTATTGGCCAAGACTTCCCTGTGAAACAAATGCTTGCCTTTCCTGCTCTGTGCAAGGGGTGGAGGAGAAACCAGCACAGGGACCAAGCTGGGGATGTTCAATCTACACCAAGGAGGGCCACATGAAGGCAGAGTAGCGTGGCCTGATAGCTAGGACTGCATGATTCCATTAACTGCACTTCCCAGGGGACACAGCGCTAACACCTCTGGGAGTTAGCACCTACCTCCAAGGGCATCGGGATGCTGGTCAGAAGGGAGAATGGTCCCCAGATTTCCTCAAGCTTAGGGGGACACACCTGAGGAGACCCTCAATCAATTAATGGGGATCCAGAGGTTTCAGGCCTAGGCTGAGCAAGAGCCAGGCTGCCCTAGAACCCAAGTTTCAAGATAGTGAGGGCCCCTGACAGCTCACCCAGCCTGATGATTTCCAGGCTGACCTTATTCCTCTGGTCAGAGTGTGCATGGATGTACTATCGCAGGCTAATGATTCACTGATTTAATTAAAGTTTTGTATGTATTTTTAATGTGTTGCCTGTGGCTTGAAGGATATGACCTTCCCTGGGGCCCTGTCAGAGACAGTTTAGGCTGATTCTCTTTGGCTGGTTGTCAGAGGAGGAGAGAGGAGTTCTGTTCTAGCCTGGGTGAAAGGGGCCCTGGGGTCTCAGTGTCAGCCTCTTAACTCTGAGCCCCACGTTGGCTACTCCTGCTGTACCTCCTCTGTACCTCTCTGTCCTGTCAAGAGGACAGGCATCCTGATAGAGAGGGAGCAGCAGGAAGTTAGGAGACTTAGAACATACTCTAGGACAAGGCACTAAAGTGCCATGTGCCCAAGATAAGAGAGAAACCTCTCTGGGCATCATTTTCCTTAACTGTAAAAAGAAGAAAGCAACCTAGAGTCACAGAATCTTAACTGTGGGACAAGCTTTACAGGCCAAATAGTCTCTTGTGTCCATCTTCATTTGTGACTACAGATGGCAGCTTCTTAGACCCATTTCCTTTCCCCTTGTGCCTTTAAGGCAACGTGGCTGATAGGTTCCTTCTCCCTCTCATCTCCTGCTCCTGGGACATTTCGTGGATAACTAACCAAGGTTACTGATATAATTTGGGTGAGGAAACGTTTACACAGCCTGTGCTCCTCATATTTTAGATTAGGAAATAGAGGATCTATGAAATTCTTCACACACAGCTGAGTTGCTGACCCAGCTATGACTAGAACCTGAGGGTCAGCCAGCTGATCTCTAAATCCTGCCAGGCCAAGGGCCTTCTCCCTTCTAGCTACTTCCCTCTGCTGAGCTCAGGGCAGTGGCTTCCTAGCTTTCTTTGCCTCATGACCAGGGAGTGGGTGAGCCCAGGAGAGAGCTCCTCAAGTCCTCGCTCTATCCTCCCTCAGCAAGATGCTGGAAGCAGCTGGGACTTCATTTTCTTCTTTTATTTTGAACAAATGGGGGCTTGGGAAATGCTTTCTGGTGAGAGTAGTTCCAATAAAACAGAATCGCAGTTCCATCCACTTCCAAAAATGTTAACCCCTGTTTATCTGGTACTGTTCATTTATAAAGGACACATTCCTCATCTCAATTTTTCTCTCAGGGTCAAAGGGTGGGGAAGTGAAGCAGTGGTTATTATCTGGCCACATTCCCATCACAGGTGAGGAAACTGAGGCTCAAGAGAGGTCAGGGAGATAAGCAAAGTCACATGCTGATTATTGACAGCCTCAGCACCTGGCATCACGCCTGGCATAAAGTAGGCTCATTCAATTAATGAGGACCAGAAGAACTTCAGGCCTGGGCTGAGTGGGAGCCAGGCAACCCAAGAACCCAAATACACCCAATAAGATTTAAGGAAATTGTTTAATAAATTAATAATAAAAATTGCTAAGCAAAGCACTTACTGTTTATTGCATGTTCTGAGTGATTACCATGATTAACTGTAATGACTCATTCCCTCCTCGTAAACATTATTATCCACATTTTAGAGATAAGAAACCTGAGGCACAGAGAGGTTAAGTAATGTCCCAAGGCCACACAGTAGTAAGCGGTAGAGCTGGGATTTGGGTCTCGACAATTGGGCTCCAGAATCTATGCTTTTAGTCACTTGCTAAATGATGTAAAGTCTATAACAGCACTTTCTATTTGAACCTTCTCTGATGCTGAGAAAGTTCTGTATCTGTTCTGTCCAATATGGCAGCCACTAGCCACGTGTGAGCTCTTAAGATGTGGTTGCTGTGACTGAGGGACTACCCAGTATGGCAGGGAAAGCAGCCCACCTCACATTTAATTTTGGGTTCTAAGAGTTTCTGTATGATGTTCAAATAAATAGTCCAGTCTTAAGACTAGAGACTCATGGCCTCAGCAGCCAGATTGCTCAACTGTATCATTAGGAAGGAAGCAAGATGAAGAGAAGTGAAGGAATGCTCCCAGCCACATACAGCCCATGAGGGAAGACCGGCAGAACCAGGTCCCCGATGTTAGATCTGGTCCACTCCTAATAACCAAGGCATGTCTTCATGTCTCTGTTCTCTCTGCTCCTTCTCTCCTTCATGGAGCAACAATAATGGCTCACATTTCTTATATACAAGAAGAGAGTAACCCTGTCCATGGCTCTAATACTGATTTGTGGGATCCACAGCCCTGTGGGCAAGGTTTGATCCTTGATCCAGTCAACTCTTGGTGATCCAGACTCCACTTTTGGGCTTACTGATGGCAAAGCCCTAATCTCTGCCAGCACTTGGCTGGGAAGCTACCAGCCCTGCTGTCAGCTGGTGTGTGCAGGGAGTGTAGACTCATTTTAATATTGGCTGGAGTTAAACCTCATTAGAAAAGTAAATTTGCTGTAGCTGCAAGAAGAAAAAAAAAAAAGCAACCTACACAATCCTTTTAAAGCTAAACAGAAAAATCTTGATTTTGTATTATTTGATGCTTTATGTTCTGAGTAATGGCCCAGAGCCTGGAACACAGTAGGTACTCAATGTCTGTGGAAGAGAGTGGAATTTTGAGTGATCTCTGTCCACATTGACATCTTTCAGCATGGTTAATAAGAAGCCACAGGTCTGGAGCCCTTGCAAGTCACATGAAGTTTTTTTAGACAACCATTGGCTAATAAATTGGAATAATTATGTTCGCTACTAGTTAGACATGGAAATATTGTTGCTGTTGTTCTGCAAGGGGACACTAACAGTGTCCTTGCAACAGAGGCATGCCCCAAGTGGGTCTGGAGAAAATTCAGAGTCTGGAGGTGTGGCAAATCAGAGGTGTGGCGTGGAAGATGATGCAGACTACAACCATTCCAATATTATGGGCTCCAGGGTTGGCCAGAGAATTGATGTTCCAATTCTAGAGCCATCCAGATCCTGGAGGACTATGGGGGAGAGTATATAAGATAAATACATTAAATTAACATTCATCTAACACTTCATCTAAAAACATCCTGGTGAGAGGAGGGTTCCTCAAGTTCTCGACCTTTAGGAAACTGGAACTTAGAGGGCACAGTTTCTCCCAAAGTCCACTCAGCTGGTCCTTGAAGGAGCTGAGGCCAGCCCTATGGTCTGGCTGAGAGCTTGTGCTCTACACTGCACTGCTTCCTTGTAACCCAATGCTCTTCAGCAGGGTCCCCAAAGCTCTTCTTGCTTGGAGGCCTGAGAATGCATGAAAGAGGTTTTTCTTTTTCCTTCTTCCCAGATGCCAGGTCTACCCAGTGTGCACACTCTTCCCTACCCCATTGTATCCCAAGACTGTCAGGGATGGTGGGGCAGGGACCAGGAGGTAGGGGGTCAGGGGATCCTTCAGCACTGGGCAATGGCCTAGGTGAAGAGGTCTCCCTGAGTGATCTTCAGGGAGATTCCCCTTCTGCCTTCAGGCCTTTCTTGAACTACTGTGCCATTCATCAGAGCCACAGAAAGAGCTTTCCTCAGAAGACTGACTGCTCTTGTGGGGCCTCCCTGCCCTTGTGGATGACTGCCAATATTGGGGATCTTGGGAAGGAGAGTGCTTGGGTTTGCCCCAACCGTACCATTGGGCTAATCAGACTTTGCCTTTGGGCCTCCCTCCATTGTGTTGTTGTTCTGTGAGCGTGCTTTTGTGTCTTTTGTCTATTTCTCCTGCTGGCTCTTCTCTCAAATTCTTTCTCATCCTGAGCCCTGCCTTTTTTCTTCTCTAGTTCTCAGCAGAGGGGAGCTCTTGAGCATCTCTATGCCAGCTCATTCCCCTTTTTCAGCTAAACTGATCCAAAACGCTCCCCTATCCTATAGCCTGACTCCCTGCCGGCTCACCCTCTTGCATTTTGCACACTGGCAAAACTCCTAACCTGCTTCATCACTTTATGCTCCACAAACAGAAGTACAGCTGACTTGGTCCTTTCACCCCTCAAAAACTACTGTGGGAATATCCAGCTCTATCCAGAGGCCTGAGTCAGGGAACTGGGCTAGCACCACACATATCTTTCTTGGGAGCCCCTCATCTCTGAAATGGGCTTCAGTCCTGTCACTGGAGCTGTCCCCCTTCAGTGGTTTACCTGCCCTATGCTTCAGATAAACCAGTTAGTACTTGTTCATCCATAAACCTATATGTACATACTTAACCCAGCACATATGAGTTTCCAACATGCCTGAACATGGAATGATTTCCCAGGCTTCTATGGGTCAGGTACAGATATAGGAGCAGGAAGCCACTTGGCTTCTGAGCTGAATGGGGCACAATTCCCTTAACCCTCTTTGTTCCATTAACAAGACCTCCTGTTCCCACCAAAAGGGCAAAGGACAATGGCATGCAGCTCCAGAACCTTTGGGAGTGCTGGACATGGACAGGGTAAAGTGGGCAGTCTCTTTGGGGGTCTCATGGGGCAGAGTCTTCATTCTATATAAAGGAAGGAGGGACTTGATTTAAGTTCAGTAAAACCAATAATAGTTACCACTAAGCAGGTTCTGGGAGGAAATGTCTCCATCTCTGTGGTGGCTACCAGCAGAAGTAGGGAGACAGGGAGAAACCGAAGACAAATCTCAGAAAATGCTAGAGAAACAGTCCTGTGAGGCAATAGGCCCTTCAACCCCAGTAATTTAGGAAGCTATGTGACTCTCATTTTCACATATACAAAAAATAACTTCATAGCGCTATATGCACAAGGACATCCCCATCCAATCAATCATTTTAAACAGTGCATGGCATACAACTTAAGCTCAGGGTCCCACAGGTACACCACCAGACTGGTAGTCAAGCAGGCAGAGCTGCCCCCCCACTGGAATGGGGCTAGCAATAGTCAGCAAAGGCCGCTTTCAGTCTCCTGTGCATTAGAAATCCTGAGTTCTTCGGCTCTAGCTTCTACAAGAACCTATCAGAACAGTGCATAGCTGAAACTAGGCCTGACCAGGTGAGGAAGGAAAAGGGAAGGTTAGTTAAGACCTTATTTATACATGTGTGTGTGGTTCTTGACCTTAGCTGTTTGATACTAGAATGTCACTTCCTTTCCCTGGCACTGTTGGATCCTGTGGCTTTCTTCTGTTCTGTCTTACCTCTCAGCTTCCTTTTCGG
Source organism: Macroglossus sobrinus (assembly GCA_004027375.1). NCBI lineage: Eukaryota > Metazoa > Chordata > Mammalia > Chiroptera > Pteropodidae > Macroglossus > Macroglossus sobrinus. The sequence continues at coordinate 13,501 of PVKZ01003229.1, forward strand.
AAGTTGTATGCTCTGACTTTAGAGCAACCAGGACCTCAGGCCTGAGCCCGTACAGAGGGTTGGATGGTGAACTTGGTCATACCTCCTGCCTCCTTGACACACTGAAGGTCCTAAGGACCCTTTGCCACCACCTCTCAGCCCCACTTCCTTCCCAACAGAGCTGCATAGCTTGGGTCCCCTGATGAGCTCACTTTGGTCAGTGTCTGGAGCTTTGGAGCTATTGGAATGACTGCTGGGGAACAGGAATGCAACTGGGGTGCTGGGCAACCAGGAACCACCTGCTGAGGTGGAAAGGAACGGGAGAGCTAAGAGCCTGGGCCAGTTCTTAGAAGCTGCTGAGAACCAGCTCTGCCCTTAATGCAGGGCCTGAGGAGGACAGGCATCACCCAGATTTTGTTTTACAGCCCATCAGAGGCAGGCAGCGCTTCCCAGCCCCGGCGGTTCCCGGCCCCCTTTCCAGCTGTCCTCGCTGCGCGCACAACCACTCATACACAGGCACGCGCGCGCGCGCGTGCACACACACACACACACACACACACACACACACACACACACACACGAACACCCGGGAGGACATGGCGTGGATACAGATGGGGGCGCATAAAGAGGCTTTGTGCGCGGCAGCGGCCCCCGCGGGGGGCACGGGGTGCACTGACCTGCGGCGGAGAGTCGGGCTCGTCCTCGGCGCGGTCCATCGCGGGCGGCGGCCCCTACACCCCGGCCCTGGAGCCCCCAGGCTGCTGCCTTGGGCCGCGCGCGCCTCTCTCCCCGGGGGCTCTCCGGCTGCAGGCCCCCCAGGGCCACTTCATAGCCTCGGGGTCCCCGCGTCCGCAGCTCCTGCCCCGCCGCCCGGCCGGGCTCCTCCTGGGCTCAGCTAGGCAGCGGCCCGAGCCCAGGAGCGCGGAAGACGCCGGCAGGGACCGCGGAGGGCTGGGGCCGGGAGCGGAGGCGCGGAGAGAGGGGCGCAGGGGGCCGGGGCGCGTGGCCGGAGCCGAGCCGACCAGGCCGGCTCGGAGTCCCCTCGGCGGCGGCGGCTGCGCCCGTGCGACCGCGACTCTGACAGCGCCTCCTGCCCCGCCCCCACTCCCCGCCCCCACCCCCTACTCTCCGCCCCCGAGCGAGCTTGAGCTGCCGGCGGGACCCGCTGCTAATGGTCGGTACCAACCTCGCCAGCTAGGGCGGGGGGCGCGAGGAGGGAGGCTAGCAAAGACCCCCCTCTCCGGGTTTGGTATCACCTCCCCCCACCTTCCCCAGCACCCTCCCCAGCGGAGGCGGCTTCAGCTTGAGGCGCGGGAGCAGGGGTTGCGGGCGGGGCCCGAACGCAGCCCGGGTCTCGGCTCTCTAGAGTTAAAGCTCGTCCGGCCCCCTGCCTGCACTCCCATCCCACCCCACCTCCATCCTGACTGTTCCTGGCGCCCAGCTTGGCAGCCTTTCTCAAAGGGTGATTGTTTCCGGGCTGGGCATGGGGGGCGGTTCTCTGGGACCAAAAGGCAGAGCTGGGGAGCGGGGATGATGCGGCTGTCCCCATGTTTTCAGGCACGCCGCAGTGAGAGATGGCTGGTGAGGGCGGATGATACCTGCCAGAATGCAAGGGTACCTGTGTGAGATGGAGATGGGGGTCCTAGGGCGCTGGCTAGTAGGGCAGCCCCACATGTAGGCACTGTTGCCTTGCCAAGGGCATATCAACCTGCTGAGCTCCAGCTTCAGCCCCCTCCCACAGTGCCCTGGACATTCCAAAGGGAAGGCGGGGGAGGCAATGGGTGGAATAGAGAGGGAGCTTGAAGTGGGCAATGGAGAAACAGATGGAACAAAAGGGTCCAGCAGGGTATCCAAGTATTTCCCAGGGTGCCTTGGGCAAAGAGGTCCCGAATTGTTTCCAGCCTGTGTGTGCTAGGTGAGCTGGGGGCTGTTTGACCATTGAGTCTGTGCATATGCATGTGTGTGAATATATATATATATATATATATATATATATATATATATATATATATATATATATAGTGCAGAAGTAGCCATGGCATGAAGTCTTCTATGTAGATACTTCCAAATGTTACTTTGTCAAGTTGTCAGAGACTCAGAAGCTTTTCTCATACATGTTTTAAGGGTTTGTATCCCCTAGATGGTCCTCTTCCTGGACACCTGTAGTCAGGGCCACCCTGTGTCCTCTTCACAGCCCCAGGAGAAGGCCAGCTCTGGTAGCTGGGGTTCTGACCTTGGCCAGCTGGGCGGATGTAAGTGCCTTTTAGCAGCTGAAACTATCCTACAAGATCTGACATTTCTTCCCCTTACCCTTTGCTGCATCAAAATTATATGACCAGGCAATGTGTTTCTATGTATTGCGGGTTGATGCTGAGAATCACAGGACCCCTTTCTCTATCATTTTCTCTGCCCTGGTTAGTACCAAGCCAGGCCTGGATCCTTCCACCCAGTAGCTGAGTATAAGTTGTGGTTGTGGGATAGGGTAGGGGTTGGGGCAGTGACTTTAGTATCAGGCACTTTAGTAAAGACCTTGAGGTGAGGAAAAAGCCCCACCATCCATACCATCCCATAAACATTTGACAATATAATTATTAATTACTGTCTCTAGGGATAGCTGTCTCTCCTCACTCCCTCTTCTGTTCCTGTGTTTAATAATCCCCTTTGCCTGAAAGGAAGTTCTTCCAAATCTAACCTGAGTACCTCCTGCTACAGTGCAGGATCATTTCCTCATTCTCTGAATGAAGCATGAACTACAGCAAGCCTTTTTCCTTCCAATATTAGAATAACCCTGGCTCCTTTAGACTCTGCTAAAAGAATGTTTCCTGAGATTATATTTTCCTTGCCTCCAAATTCTTCTTCCTCCTAGGATTCTACCCCAACTGGAGGGATGAAAAGGGCAGATGCAAGAAAGGATAAAGAAATGCACCAAGTAGGGATCTGGCCATCAGTTTGTGTGGAGTACAACTGCTTCTCTCCAGCTGAGCCAGCCATTCCCAATCAAAAATTACCAAATGGTATGGCAGAAAGGATCTTGAAGAGTTTCTAGTTGTAGCCACTCATTTTACAAACAAGGAAACAGGCCAGAGAGAGACCATCAGCAGTGTGTGGAGTATGTGTGTGAGGGCATGATCAAACCACACCCATTTCTCCATCATTTCCCCCAGGACAGGGCACACCCCCAGGTTGTGATTGAGCTCAGAGAGGAAGACTATGAGGAGGCCTGGGTTTCAGGTGAATTCTGAAGGCACTACCTTCTATCATGACTAGTCTCTTCACTAATAATAAAACCAGGGGTTTGGACTAGTCTCTTGTCCTGTCTGGTCCTGATAGGCTGTGGCCAGTTGGACCCTCTCTGCAAGTGTTCTTGGGCACTCCTCCCTTTGGGTGCTCTCCCTTTAGCAAATGGGAGACTAACCAGATGGAACAGGCAGGGTTACAAGCTTTACCTTCTCCATTCTTATAAGAATAGTGATAATAAATCCCCTTTCTAGAGACCCAGCTTTCAGTTTGGTCCCACGCTCTGTTTATGGACTTTTTTAATGTTAAGTTTTAGAGCCAATTTAAAACAATAATGTGGAATTAAAATTAGCATGACAGGCTTAGTGAAGAGAGAACAGCCTGCCATTAGGTTCAATGGGAAGTTTGGCAATACCCTAAGCAGGTAGACACACAGATACACAAATAGCTATGTAAACACAAAACATGCACCCAGAGTCAGGTGCACAGGGTACACTCACAAACATTTCTTCCATGCCTTAGGTGTACATATGCACACATGCACATATGCATACCTGCACCCACCCACACACATACAGACACATACGTGTACACACACACTAGTTCTCACAAAGTGGTGGGCCATAACTACTGCCTTCCTATTACTTTTCTTTATCTTCTTGTTAGCTTCTACAGGTATGTGGAAATCCTTTCCTTCTACATTCTGGATTTAGTGCTTTCCCAGGACTGAGCTCCTGCTCCAAACATCTGGAGCAGCCCTAGGTCTCACTGAATGACTGATCTCCACCTCTTCCTTCCCCTGCCTGGAGTGATCCCCTCTTCTCAGAGGCCCCCAAAGCCTAGCACCAAAATGTTTAGTATGCAAAGCATACTGTCCTCTGGGACAAGCTGTTATGTGTTTATTGTGTAGTTAAGCAGAATGGGAGCCCTGCCCCCACTCTGGTCCTGGCCCAGCTCCTGCAATCTGACTCCCATAATGGTCCCATAAAACCATCATCAGCAATGCAAAACCCACAAAACATCTGGGAGGGTCTGTAGATTTTTTCCCAATCACCTGTGCCCTAATTTAATATGAATAACAATTAGTTTACTCTTGTCAGTTAATTATTCCCCTTGTGGGTTCCCTCTGCCTTAGCCTTTCTTTCAGCAGGAGCTTTGGTCTCCTCCTGATTTGTAATCATGCTTCCTTTTCTGACCAGACCACCTTACTTCTCAGCTCACCACTCCAGAGAAGCGACCTGATTTGTTTCTTGCCTGTCTGGGATCCAGTGCCTGTTTTAGCTGTCTAGTTGTTGGGGCCCCCATTTCTAGGGAGATACCTCCCCAGAATGTACAGCAGTGCTTTTGCTGATGTGAGTATAAAGGTCCGAGGAGGCTCCTCTCCTGACACACTACACATGAGCGTCTGTCTCACCAGAGAGTGGCAGTTGTGAAAGGAAGGAGGGCAGGCAGGGTGAATTCCCCAGGGTCCAGTCAAGCCTTGCAGTGTCTGGCAAGCACACATGAAATTCTCTAGCAGTAGCTCTCTCTGGATGTGTGTATGTGTGTTGTTTTAGATGGTTGAGCTCATGGCCCCTTCATCAGGTCTCTGGTCATAGCTTTGGATCTCTAATGTTCTTGTTTCTCTATAACAAATTGGAAATGGTGCTTTGGTCACTGAGATTCTCTGCTCTCCCTCTCTTCTACCACCCTGCCTCTCTAGCAGGGCCAGCATTCTTCCTGAGCTGAAGCTATCCTTTTCAAATCTCTGCATCCACAGAAAGGACTCAGTCGCATATCTTTAGACTGTGTAAGTGATATCATTTTTTCCCCCTGTAGCTGAGAGAGGCAAGAAAGGCAATGAGAGTAGAGACTTATGACTTGGGGGAGCATCTCTCTGAGGCACACTTGGAACAATTCTCTGTCCTCTTGGAGAAGTAAAAATGACCCATGTTGTTCCTTGACCTCCTTAACTACTCCCCAGAGCCTATCCCCCACCAAGTTCCTATGGAGCCCCTTAGAACCTGGGCTTGAGTCAGTCGCAGAGCAAACCCTAGGGGCTCCCTCAGTTCTGTCAAGATCCTGCTCTGGCCCTGCTGCACTTTTCCTGCAGCCTCTCCTGATTCCCAGGCACCTCAGGATGTGAACTGCCCTTCCTCTCCATTTACTTTCTCTGGACTTCTCTGGAGGCTGATATTCATGCATGCATGCTTTTATTTGTTCAGCTAGTATTATATGCCTGCTATCAGCTCCTGTTATATGAACTTCTATCATATGCCAGGTACTGTGCTGGGCACAGATATAACAGTAATAATAGTAATAACAGATACAGCAGTAAATAATAACAATTAGAAAAGTTAACTTTCATTAGGCACTTTATGTTTTAAGTCTTCATATGCATTAACTGATTTCATGACATAAGGTATTTATGAGCTACTTATGATAAGGTTCTATTACAATTTGCATTTTATAGGTCAGGAATCTGGAGCATAGTATTCAGATAATTTAATCAAGATCACATGTTCAGTAAGTGACAAAGTTGACACTTGATACAGGCAGTCTAGTTCCAGAACTCATGATATTCATCATCTGAGTAACCCTCAGAGACTTATATGTTAGTGGTGTAATAGGCAAGCAAACAACCAGCACCAATACAGATGTTGGTTGAACTATAGAAGGAAATCAACAGGGTTAAGAGTTAGGGAGAATCCTTGGAGGGGCTCTTTACAGGGGAGGATCAGAGAAAGCCTCTGTCAAGAGGTCACGGTTGAGCTAAGACCTTTCTAAGGAAGGTGTGAGAAGGATCAGCTGCATGCAGCGTTGGAGAACGAGGTAACAGCCACAGGAGAAGATGGAAAGCAGCAAGAGGCTTGTTGTGTCTGAGAAACAAAAACAAGGCCAGTGAGCTTGGAATGTGGAAAGCAAGGACAGAGTGGTATGAAGTAAGAGGAACATTCTCTTTCAGAGTTTGAAGATTCATGGCATGACTGACCTCATATACTAGAGAGAAGCTATTCAATAAACATGATGGATGTAATTGCTTAATTTCCCTCCTAGACTTCCTTCCATAGCCAGGGTTCTGGGCACATATCCTAGACCTTTGGGTGTTAACAGAGCTTCTGAGGAAGTGATTCCCTGAGCCACTCTTATCTTTTCTTTCTTGGATTCAAACAACATAAACAAGAAGCTAGGAGTCTTCCTTAAATAGTGCTTTGATTTCATTCATTCATTTATTCATTCATCTATTCCACATAATTTCTGAGAGCCTATTCTGTGCTGAGAGCTTTGCTAGGTGCTGAAATAAGAGAAATGAAAGATCAGGCTCCTGCTTTCAGGGCAGTGGTCCTCCTAAACCTGAGGTTTCTATGTTTCAGTTTTGGTGCCTGTGCTTTCCCCCATGTGCCCTACTGGATTATTAGAAAGGAAAGAAGAGGTGGGTAGAGGAGTAGGTTGTCTGCAGGGTGACAGAGATCTAAGTAAGGGCTGCTGCAGATGACAAACACCAGAAGAGGAGGGGAAGCAGTGGGCAATGGCCTCTACATGCTTTGTCATTGCCCAAGATGCTGGGCATAATGATTGTTTCTGGGTGGATAAGGAGGAGAGGAGACTGTAACAGTTGCCCCTAAATTTCAGACTTAGAGTAGGCACATTAAAAAAAAGTTTTGTATTAAAAGTTTTAAGAAATCATTTTTTGTGCTCAGTGTATCAGAAGAAGATCTTTTTCCTTCCTCTCAAGATTCCTCAGGCCTATGAATTTCCTCCCTCCTCCTCCTCCTCCTCTTCCTCCTCCTCCTCCTCTTCCTCCTCCCCCTTCTTTTCTTCTTCTTCTTCTTCTTCTTCTTCTTCTTCTTCTTCTTCTTCTTCTTCTTCTTCTTCTTCTTCTCTCTCTCTTTCTCTCTCTCCCTCCCTCCCTCCCTCCCTCCCTCCCTCCCTCCCTCCCTCCCTATCTCTCTATCTCTATCTCCTTTTTTTTTTCTTTTCCTGGAGCCAAGAGGATGAAATATGCTGGCAAAGGGGATACTCAGAATTAGTGGACATTAATGTGATTTTCCTGTCTGGATGTGATTGATGTGTTCTGGCAGAATGGAAAAGAGAAAACTCAATAGGAACAGTTCTTGACAGTCTCATAGATCATGGAAAGCTGAAGGGGCTCAGGAACATTTTCCTGCTGGCTTTATGAAACAAGCAAGAATCTGTCAAGATTTCTGGAAAGTGAGAAGGAGGAGGTATGCACATACAAATGGAAAAGGTGTTAAATGTTAAGGACCAAGATTCTTCTCAGACTTTGGGAAGAAATGATAATGGTAAGGCCACTTGAAAGCCTGGACAAGAAATGATAATGGTAAGGCCACTTGAAAGCCTGCTGCCCAGCAGCAGGCCCTTTGGTGCAATCCCAAAGACTTCAGTCCTGAGCTTTTGCCCAGATTATTAGCCCCCAAGCCAGTGTGGTTGCTCACCACATGCCCTACCTTAGAGATGGCTGCACCCAGGCCTGAAACTGGGAAAACTGAATTTTATCTGGTAACTACTTCCTGGCTGTATGCATTTAGGATCTCTGTAAGGGAGCTGGTGATTTGTCCTCCCATAGCCTAGTGACAGATAAAGGTTCTAAGGAGTTAGGGAGAGCTCTAATGGGGCCTTCGAGGTTAGAGCACACATCTGACAGTTCTAATTCTCTGGTTCTGTTTTCTGCAAATGAATGGTCATTTTGAGCTTTGTGGTCTCTAATCCCTCATTCTGCAAAGCAAACACCCTCAATCCTCAATAATGTAGGTTTTACAGTCTCACACATACATATCTATGTTTCAGCACCGAGGCCAGCGCCACTCAGTCAGGGCATATGTTTTTGCATCTGGACATAAGCAATATCAGGACTCTGGAAACCTAGTCTGGGCTTGGCAGGAAAGCATCCTGTTGTGGAAACCAGGCTGACATCCACAGAGATCTCTGTTTCCAGGCCCTGTAGCAGTGTCTTTGAAAAAAAAATCTTTTTAAAAGCGACAGCTAGATAAGGCATGAGTAGAAACAGATACTTTCAGGGGGGGATTGGAGAAGATTAAGAGGGCCCATGTTTAAAATGAGGAGATTGAGCTAGGTCAGGGAAAGCAAATCAATTTTATTTTATATTCCAATTTCAGTAAATTGTTTGTGGATGTGAGAAGTGATGTGTGAATGTCCTGAAACCACATCTGTGGTGAGCAGGACAGAGTGCCATGACCCATTAGTAATGTTTTCCTTTAGTGGGTGGTAGAAGAGTGATTTCGCTAACTAGGTGATATCTAAGATCCTTTTACCTTAAAATTAGTGGTTCTATGTGTTCTCCTACTTCTTTATTTTAAAAAAATTCCTTCATTTGTTTACTTATTTATCTGACATTTATCAAGTGTCTGCTAGGTGTTTGTTACTGGGTAGTACATTCTACGTATCCTACCCTCAATGAACTTGCATTCTAATAAGGAAGAAGGGAAACTAAAGAAGTACAATACAGCATGATAAAGACAGTATTCTGTGGAATTGATAATATTTCTCTGTGTAGTGAAGGTAGGATAAAATTCTATCACAACAGGTCACACAAATCAAGTTACAATTCTCTCTACATGTTGATGGCTCAACTAGCAGAACTTGAAAGTAGGCTTTCCATGACTTAGCTCTGAGGTCCAAAAGAGAGGTTCGAAAGTCTGGTCATCAGTTTGCTAGTAAATTTATCTTGTTAAGTAACATGTGCCTATTGATGTGGGTAGGGCAATCACAAAGGCCAGGCCTGGCTATGGTCACACACAGACCACCTGATAGAACTTCATAGTTGCTATACAGGAAGGCCCAACACTTCCCCAATATAAAACCACCTTTAAAGCACCTACCATTTTTATTTTTTTGGAGAGAGATACTAAAATGTACACATTCTAGATTAAGGATTAAGGGGAAAGATGGAGTGTCTTGGTAATGAAAGGACTTGGGTGGATCATCAGAGATGCTAAGACAGGTCATTTCTAATGCTCTTTTTTTTTGTTCTCTGATAAATTATTATCATCTTTGTGAATCTCAGCTGATTTGTTTGTGATAAACAAGGATCATGAAGCCTTAAGTAATGGGAAAGTGGGAATTTTAGCTTTACAGCTGGGCACACTGAGGTCCAGGGAGGCAAGAAAGCTGCACAGGCTACATAATATGGCTACCAGTTTTTCTGCATGCTCTGACCCTCAGAAGCAGGCCTGGAGAGCCAGGACATTATGGAGAGCCAGAGGGCCTCCTAAGGCTAAAGACTAAAACTCTACCCATTCAGTCCAGTGGTAACCAGCAAATCTCTCTGCATCTCTTGAAGATCCCACAATTAAACAGTCAGAGAAATGTATTTCATAAATTATATATATTGTTTTCATACAACAGCATTTGAATCTCTCTTAGCTTATAGCCAAGATGAGTAGTGGGAGGAACAATCTTTCACTGTACATTAAAATCAGGCACTGGCTACCAGTATCTTCTGAGATGAAGGTCTATCATCATCATCATCATCACCACCACCACCACCACCACTACAACCACCACAATTATCAACACTATCTCTACTATTCATTTGGTCAGATGAGTTCCATGGGCATGAAGACTGTCTTGTTCATTAAATCAGCTCTTTTACCTAACAGTGCTTGGTACATGGTAGATACCTAATGAATATCAGATATTCTAAAAGTTTATTTAAAATGAATGAATTAAATAGATGAGGTTTCAAATAAATTATATTGTTTGTTTTTAAATACCAACCCAGGAGATGGGTAGGGTAGGTCTTATTACTCCCCAGTTGTATATAAGGTAATGAAGACACAGATAGGTACCTTGTCTTGGTCTAATTTTCTCTTGGGGTATTGCATCATAGAAGTAATTGTTCTGCTTTGGTCAGGTTTTCTCCATGGACAGAATATGATCACTAGCCTTCCTTCTTCTGCCTCTCTTTTGGCCCTGGATGGTGGCTTTTCTTGGGGCTGAATGAAGCCTTTAACCCGTCTTACTTCTGTATTCTATTAGACTAACCTCACTCCCATGGGTAAAGGCTCCCCATCAACACAAGAGCCTGAGGAGTAAATTCTACATTATTGGATGGAGCTGACATGCAAGAACAATTGGACTAAATTGATTGTATTTTCCAAATCATCACCCAGCTTCTAATTCTATCTGTGAGATGGACTAATTTGAACCAGAATTAGCTTCTAAATTGAGAATCTAAGCTCTTGATCAGGAGGGAGAAAAGGGTCTTTGTGCAGTCCAGGAGGAAAGGAGGTCTGTAGACCTGCAATAGGCTCAGTGACTCTCCCAGGAATGGTCTTGGGGTGAGGATCAGGTAATGTACAGTCAGGGTGGGCCTCTGCCACTTTCCTCTGCACAACTGTGTGCCCTTCCACCCACACATTTGTATTCAGTAATGGTATCTCAAAGCCAGCTAAGTAGAGTAGTAGGTTTGCATTCTGGCTCCACTGCCTCCCTGGATAGAACCAAAGTAATGGGAAGAGGTAGAATTTAATAACCTTATACCTCAGTGTTAGAAGGAACCACAGGTCATTCATCCAGCTCCCTACTGCATACTCTAGGCACATACTGAGTGCTGCCTATTCTATTTCTGTTTTAACTCAATAACAGAGGCCTCTTTGACTTTGAAAACATCCATTGCATCTTTGGTTTCTTCTCTAAATTAGAAAGTTCTTTATATTGAAACTGAAAACTGCTTTCTTTTATCTCTTTGGGTTATGTTCTCTTGAACTTTGAGCAGAGCCTCTCAAACTTTAAAGTACTTAGGAATCTCCTGATTTGATTAAAATCTGATTAAAATAGAGATTCTGATTCAGTAAGCTTTAGCACCTGCATTTCTAAAAAGTTCTAAGATTATGCTGATGTCATGGGTCCACTAAACTTACTTTGAGTAGTGAAAGTTTACAGGTATAAGAAGGATCAAAGTTTTAAGATGACAGTAATTTCCACCTTTGGATTTCTCTTCACAAAGGTAAAACTCCTGTTTTCCATTAAATTAACAGTAAACACTCTTCTTCAAAAGAGATCTTGTCCTTTTCTTAAATTCAATTTTACAAATGAGGAAACTGAGATATAAGAAGGTCTGGAGATTTACCTAACATCATAAGGCTGACAGAGCCAAGAATAGTTAGAATTAAGGTTTGCTTAAGCAAAGTTTTTTTCCCCCCTCGAACTGTTTTCAGATATTGGAAGTAGGAGGAATAGATAGGAGAAGGTGATAAAATGTTGTCCCTAGCTGCATGGAAAGCGAAAGCCCAGGAGAGATGGTCCTCCTGCTGATGCCCCACAGGATTTAGAATAGTAGAGTTTAGTAACTATTGTCAGGGAAAATGGAAGAGAGTAGGGGAGATGTGTGCAAGGAAGAAGGCAACAATCAAGAGCGTGAAGAAATACCCATGGAAAAATAAGACAGGAAGAATCTTAGGCTATTAAGAACTTCTCTTGAATAGAAAGAGGTAGTGAAGATAGAAGAAAGAAAGAATTGGACCTCTTAACACATACCAGAAAACATAGACACCCTTTCTTCCAATTCCCACAATACTTGTCCCTTCTCCCTACATAGTACTCATCTGTGCAATAATTCTTGTTCATTATACATTTCCCCACCTATATAAAATAAGAATCTTGAAGGTGAGAACCATTTATTCACCATTTATTTTTTATTTATTCATTGTTAGTTTCAAAACCTAACTCACGGCTTGGCCTACAGTAGGTATTTAATACATGTTTTTTTTTTTTTTGAACGCATGAATGCCTGAATAAATAATTTAAAGTAAGAAGTCAAAATCTAGGGGTGTATAGCCTAGAAAAGAAAATTTGATTACTGTAGATGTAAGAAAAATATCTTTTAGGAAAATGTGGTTATTAGACCTGGGGTAATCAAGAAGACTTCATGGCTTTGGATGCGCATGTTGAAGGAAACTGATGAATCAAGGATAACTCCTAGGTTTGTATACCAAAGAATGTGAGAAATAGTAGGCAGGAAATCAGATTTCTTAGGAAAACCCAACAGGTTTGTTTTGGAGATTAAGTTTGAGAAGAATATTAGGTATTTGTGGGAAAATTCCAAGTAGACATTTTGATATGGCTAGTCTTCTTGAATTCAGAGAAGCTGCTGGAGGCTGTAGGGGCGGCCTGACTCTTTGTCCACCTGCAGCTGAGTGCTACCCCATGCAGGTGCCAAGGAGGTGGAAACACAGAGCCTTTCTTCTGGAGCTTGGATGGAGGACTGACAGCTTACTTCGAGGACTCAAGTGCTTAAAAAGGACATATGGAAAATATGGGGCCTTGGAAGTGAAAAACTGAAACACACTTAAGAGGCCCCTTTAGCACGAGAGAGAGAAAAATCAGAGCACCCAGAGTAGGTGGCTCTACTAGATGACGCAGAGGAAAACTAACAAGTGTAACTATGAAACCAGAGCAGTGAGGGTGATGAAACTACAGCATAACAAAAAGAAGTCTTGTGTTCCAAGTTGAAAAATTCAGTAGTTGAATTAAGGTAGCAACTCCTGAGAAGTTTTAGCTTAGAAAATAAAGTGGAAGAACTATCTTAAATATGGAGCAAAAAATAAAGAGTTAGAAATTATGAGGAGAAAAAAAGATATTTGGAGGACAGATTCTGGAAAATTCACATGTAAGGAGTAGGAATTTAGAAGGAGAAAAAGGAACAGATGGAGAAGCAATAAATAAAGAAGGAATATAGGAAATTTTTTCTTGGTTTGTCAAAAACTTGAAAAAGTATCAATCTGGAGATTGGAAAATCTCACTGGGTTCTAGGTAAAACCAACCAAAATCTGCCCCCTCCTCCAGGCGTATAGTGGGCAAAATGATTGAGAGAACCTGTTAGAATATAGAGGTCATCTAGTCTACCACTCTTCTCCATCTTTCTGGACTCATGTTGAGGAATAAATCATGTTATCTAATGAGCACATCATCTCATATGGTTTTGAAATCACTGTAAAAGATGTTATTTTCTTATTGTGATTATGTTATATCCTTGCCATATTTCCATGAGATACGTTGGAGTGGGGATTACTATGTACTCACTTTATACATAGGATAATTGAGAACTGAAGCTTTTTTATAGATGAATAAAATAAGAAACTGAAGATCAGCTGGTCCCAATTCTTCATTGCTCCCTGAATTTACACCCTTGTCATAGTCTTATTGTAGGCAGTGTGCAATTCCCTATTCTTTGACTCCGAGCCTATGTAAATTGGACATTAGAATGGGATGGGAGTGGTGGCTAGTCATTTGGAGGCCAGGCCTTAAGAGGCCTGTAGATCTTTGCCTTTTTCTGCCTTTGTCATGTCTATGAGATGAGCTTTGCCCTTCAGCCTGGACCCCAGAATAAATACCTGTGGAACCACCAGCATTTGCAGATTAAGCTTGAAGCTGAGTGGTCCTTGTTGGCCTGTTGATCTGTTGTTTTAAGCCAGTGAGGTTTTGTGGGCTTATTTTAATTATGCAGAATTATTATTGTGATAACTAACTGATGCTCTTAGAGACAATGTGTCCTGAGTACTTTCTCGACTTTTTGTGCACAAAAGAATCACTGGAATTTATGCAAAAACATGGGCTCATAAGACCCCAGGAGATTCTGATTTACTAATTGTAGAGAGGGCCCCAGGAGCCTTCATTTTAAATTTGTATTTTGTGGTTCTGTGGCAGGGTGTTAATCTATTATACATTACATGAAAAAGTGATGCTATTTGTCTCAGTTCACAAGACACTGAGAGTTGGGAGTGTTAGAGCCCATTTTCAAGTTCAGGACTTTTGGCTCTGAGTCCAAATACTTTCTCCTAGAGTCTACCTTCGACAGGTTGTGTGTGTGTGTGTGTGTGTGTGAATGTAGGGCATGTATGTGTGTATGGACTATTCTTATTGCAACTTGGGACCCTACTCTGTGTGCTGTGAATGGTGTAGTTCTAATCTAGCCAATTGTTCTAGGAACTTTGTTAATACTGTGCTCTGAATTGCTAGCAGCTGCAGTTTCTTAAAGAGAGCATCTCCTCCCTACACATGCTCTCTCTCTCTCTCTCTCTCTCTCTCTCTCTCTCTCTCTCTCTCTCTCACACACACACACACACACACACACACACACACACACACACAAAACGGTACTTTTCTTTCTGCAAAGATCAAATTGGCCTCCTTGTTGCCAGCTCAAAGCAGATGTTTATTTGTTGTTTTCATGTTTTCAACTGTTGTGATGAGGTTTGCCTCCTTTTCCTTTAACTGAATTATGTGTCATTTAGCTCTTCAGTGAAAGCTGCAGAGTGAGTGGGATATGTCTGTCATGTGGGGCTTCCAGTTCCTTCTCTACAATCCAGTTAGATCAGCACAGCCACCAGACACTGAGGCCCTGCAGCTCATCACAAGCAAAAGACCAGAAGTATGAGGCATTCCTTTGACTAAGCCTGACATCCTCCTTCCTCTTACTTCTTTAGGGTGTAGCTCTGGACTCAGGACCAGGTAGGAAGGGGCAATGAGAGAAGCATATTCTTTCTTGCACACATGTCCTCATGCCCACATTCTGCAAGTGCACAGGAAGGTGTGAACCAGATCTGGTTTGCCTTTGTTTATGGGCCCATTTGCCACATTGTGTTGGCCCATGTTAGCTAACTTGGGTATAAAGGAAAGAGAATGGAAAGTTTGCAAGAGAGCCTATGAGCCCAGAGATATGGTTGGAGGCAGTGACATGGAAATAATGTTTTTAGAACTTTCCTTTTATCTCTTGGGATCCAAGTTCTATCAATAAAGACCTTGAAGGTGCCAGAGAAACTCACCATTAGCCAAGTCTCTTCTGTTTTCCTGCTGCTGAGCCATGACCTCCACTTCTTCCATTTGGTCCTGCTCCTGTCTCCAAGCAGGGTCATACCTAAACCATCTCCATCACCCCACTGGGTCTAGATGAATCATAATTACCTTTATAATTGGATTATTGTGTGACCACTAGCAGTCACTCTGAGCTTGAATCTTTTTAATCCTGAAATGAGGTGGTTGGGCTAGAATAGCTAGGTCTAAGATTTTTGTTAATCCTAAATGTCTTTGATTTGCATGTATGGCTATGTATAAACTTAGTTACTTCTTAGAAATTTTTCAATGAATTAATTTAGCATAGTCAGTTTACCATGA
Organism: Macroglossus sobrinus; assembly: GCA_004027375.1. Lineage (NCBI taxonomy): Eukaryota > Metazoa > Chordata > Mammalia > Chiroptera > Pteropodidae > Macroglossus > Macroglossus sobrinus. Next base: position 28,852 of record PVKZ01003229.1, read on the forward strand.
TAGTGATAAAGAATCTTGATCCTCAGGTAAATTACGAATGGTAATGGACTTGATAACATTTAAAGGGTAAACTGTGCAGACTCTGGTCCTGAGGTCTCTCAGACCTGAGGTTTTCTTGGCAGCGAGTTTACCTGGGAATGGCAGGGTCAAGAGACTGAGCAGAGCAGGCAGCCCAGGGCAGATTTTAGCAGCAGGTAGCCAGCCAAATGGGTCACAGAGGCCATGAGAAGTTGAGGCAGGCTAAAAGCTTGACAGGTGGAGGAGCTTGGCACAAAGGATTCCAGAGGTTATATTGGCAGTTAGCTGATACAAAAAGGTCTGGAGAAAGGGACCTACTATATAGATTGAAGTTTCTTGTTCTATGGAAGGCTCAGGGTAAACAGCAGGGATATCAGCCCTAAAGGAAAGCAAAGGCTGAGCAGAGAACAGACAGAGACTCACCCAGGAGGATAAGGCATGACCTGCTGCTAAGTATACAGTGTATAGGTCACATAGGTTCTCACACACCCCTATCCAGGGCTGCTGGTGGGACGTAAGCATCCTCAACTGCAGCACCTCACACACTCCATAAAGAAAAGAACAGGCGTACTTTCTCTTTCCTAGATGTTTGTTAGGCAGTAGTCCTGTTGTGAGGCAGGGCTGGTATTCACCCAAGAATTGGATGGAGCTCAATGGAGGCGGTGGACACACTGTTTGTTCCCTGCCCTTCCCTGTATGGAGCACATCAGCAGGGATACTGGAATGACAACTAGAAGCCAGGAGCCTGGAGGGCTTAAGGGCCAATGACGACTTTATTCTGGAGATCTGACCAGCTGTTCCTGAGCCCCTCCTAAGTAAATTGCAGCTCTTCACAGCAGGATTAACTGAAGCTTTTAATAGTAATGCAAGAAGATTATATATATTTTTTCTTCCCAATTAAGCCTCTATGAAGAAATAAACCCAAACCAGAATTCTAAACAAGAGAATACTATTTCTTAGAAGCAGCAAGCAAATGTTCTCTCTTTCCAGTAGGAAAGCAAGGAGATGTATACCCAGGGAGGCTCTCCTATGTGTCTTGTGCTTCCAAGTGTCAGCACAACTTTTCAGGGAGGCATTTTCTTGTTAGTTAACAATGGATGAGGAAATCAGACTCAGAAAAGCTAAAGCACTTGCTAAAGGATACACAGCTAAGGTGGGAGGACAATAGATTTCATGTTTCTCTGGTTCAAGCTATCTGGCTCAGTGAGGAGAACATTATCTCACATCCCAGCCTTTCACTCCATCAGGAGAAGTCTACCTCCTCCTGTAATGTGTCCCATTATGTGGCTGCCCATCTCTGGTTGGCTCTTCAGTTCCACCGAGGAGACCAGATGTGGGAATAAGAGCCAGAAAGATTCTTAGAGATCATCAGTCCAGTGGTTTACACATTTGATTTTTCCAAACAAAATTGTGTGATGAGCTCCAGTATTTAGAATTAATAAAGATTTGCTGTTCCTGCTTCAAGGGGGAGCAAGGAAGGATGGAGTGCATGCAGGGCTTGGAAAACCTCCACATTACTTTCCTAGTACTCAAGGGGAGCTCTCAGACTCATTGGAAAATGCTGAAAAACTGTTAATAGGCCCAATGCCTCCACTTTATGGATGTGGAGACTGAGGCTTGAGGTGATTTGCCCAAGATAGCACAGTGTCTAAGAGTTCTGAATAGAGTCTAAGTCTTCTAGCTTTCAGTTCTCTATGTCTGTTTGTGGGTCAAATTACTAACTCTGGCCAACTGGGATGATATCTGAATAAACTTTTTCTCTCTGTAGAGCTCCTGGGTAATTGGAAAGATGTGTCTATAGACCTTCATAGCCCCTGCAGCAGAATTGTTTAGAACCCAGAACTAGCTGACAGTACATTAACCTGCAAAAAACTTTTTTATTAGCTTTGGTTAGGATTGGTTCTTTACAACCCAACCCAAAGAACAAGGAAGCTAATTGACCCCTTCCCCCAAGAAGCCTTTTCCTGGTATAATTATAGGTGCTGGGTTTTACAACTCTGTCAATTTCTCATTCTTGTATTCATTTTTAATAAAATGGATTCCTGAAATGGGCCTCCATGTTGTATTTAATTTTTATCATCCTTTCCCAGATTTTGGTTTAGAAAATATGACTGCTATAGGTAGAAGTCAAAATTTAGGCAAAAGTTGGGTCTCTGACCGCACCGTGGGATGGCAATCTAGGGTGTCTCACTGCTGAAACAACTACTTTTCTGTCTGTTCTTTTGCCCTCTCCTTCTCAGTGCCCCAAGCATCATTTCTCCACCTCTTTCCTCACTCTGAAGTCAGCCTCCAACAGGCCTCAGCATCTGGATCTTTGGTGGAGTTCAGGTCTGTTTAAATTTGTTTTTGTCTGAGTTCCTTTTACAATTCAGACATGAATAAGATGCAATCTGCCCTGGAAGAGCTTCTATTCCTGTGTGAAAGAGGACATGCAAACAATAGGATATGGTAACTTTTCAGGGTGAGAGCTCTGGGCACCTCAAGCTGAGTATTGAAGGAGGATGAGAAGCTCTACGAAGAGGCACTGGGAGGAGGCATCCTAGTTTTGAGAACAGTAGGTGCCCAGGAACCTGAGGGGAATGTTGTCTACATTTAATTTTTCTGAGAGAGTCAGGGAGTGTATCTGAATCCTCTGATCCTATTTTCTTGGACAATAAGATTGCAGTGAAGGAAAACCACAGTAGAAGAATCCTGTAGTTCCAGCCCAGAGGCAGCTGTCCAACTGTGAAAGGTAAAGTCAAGCCAGAAAATAGCTCATCTTCCGGTTGCCCAGTGATGGAGAACACCCCCGGGGAAGGTTAACACAGAACATCATCATTAGCTTTAGCAGGCAGAAGCCTCCTCTCTGAGGCTCAGACTGCCTGCTGGATCTGCTCTAATGATGGGAATTGGATGCTAATTACCATGAAGCCACCCCACATGGCAGCCACACAGCAACTGAAGCCTCTGTGGGATTATTAGAGAGGTGCCCTTCTTTCCCATTCTTTAAACACTGGAGTCTTAGCTTACTTTTTCATGGTACTTTTCAGTGGATAAAGAACATTCACATCTGTCTACTGATCCCCTATCTGCTGTGGGTATTGTCATTTCCATTTCACTGGTGAGGAAGGGAGAATCAAATTTACATTGTTAATAGAGGGAGAGTTGAGGTTCGAAAAAAAATTTTCCATATCTTTTTCTAATTTATCTCTACTTCTGTGTTGGGGAAAGGAAAGGGAGAAAATAACAATTATTGATGGCCTTTCATGCAAACTCAATAATACCCATGCTATAAGTGAAGAGACTAAGGCTCAGAGAAGTTAAACAATGTGTCCCTTGTTACATAGCTGCTGAATGGTGGGCTGGTATTTGGCTTCAGATCTAACTGCAATTTCACTGTGATGTCCCCAGTTACTTCTGGCCCTGGGACAGGGCAGGGTTCCTTATTAATTGTATCTCTGTGTGTTCAGACACTGTGTAGCTCCTTTAGGGCTGTACAGTTGAGTCTTGCAGGGGAGTTCACTGTTGTATGTATGTATGTATGTATGTATGTATGTATGTATGCATGCATGCATTTAATTAAGCCAGAGCCACACTGGATGGACCTTCTGCAAAGCCTTGTCTGTTTGAGTTGAAGGATATCTCAAAATTAGAACTCACCTCTACAGCAGCAAGGACCTGGGGAGTGGACCCTTGTCCTAGAAGTCACTGAAGTCACTGAGGGCCTAACCGTAGACTTCAGAGGGGTATGAAGGCTTACCCCAGAGGCTAAGAGCCTGCCACATTATCCATGGCATTCAGTACCTTCAGCCTACTGCTATCCTTTGGTGATAAGCTCTCTTTCTGTCTGTTTCTCCAAGAATCTCCTGAGACCTGTGGCTTTGGCTGTGGCCCCCATCTGGACCCATTCCACTGGTCATAGAAGAAAGGAGACTGGCAAAACTGTTGTTATCCAACCTTGATCCCAAATACAATGGCCAATGGGAGGGTCCTCATACTCCTGTCTGACCCAGTGCCCTTTAGGTGTCTTAGGAATAATTCTCAAGATCATAGAAAGTAATGCTGAAGTTAAATTGTGTTTCCTATAATCAGAGTTAGGGGCCAGTGAATGAGATATTTCAAATTTTACTAGTTGGTAAGCAAATGAAGCACAGCAGTTTGCATATTGGCTAGCAGAATCTCAGAGAACAAAAGGAATTTTAAGATATCTCATCCAACTTATTCACTTCACAGATTCAAAAACAGAGGCTTAGAGAGGAGTGATGGATATCTCTGGTTATGCAGCTGGTAAGCAGCAGAGCTAAGATTGGATTTACATTTATGGGTGCTTCCCCCACCTTTGAAAAATTATGCCATGATGTTGTGCTTTTTCACATCTTATTTCTCATTTTCATTTTGGCTTAATTTACCAAATTGTTTCAGATCAAAGTGTTCATTTGGGCTGTAAATTAGCTGAATAATTGGTGTGTGGATCTCACTCAGGAAGACCCTCAACTACAGGGAGCCCTCAAAGTCAGCAGAGGCAGAGCTCTGTCCTGCATCCTCTGTCTCCAGGGGAAAGAATCCTGACAGGAAAGCCCAGTGCTCACTAGAGGAGTGGCACACCTCCTACCTGACCTCAAGCCCTACCAAACACTCACATGCAGGAAGAGCCTAAAAAATCCCACAAAATGAGAAAACTGGATATTGTAAAGATATCAAATATTCCCACATTAACTCATAGGTTCAATTTTTCCTCAGTCAAACTCTGATTTTTTTCAGGGGAAGGAGAAGACTTGACAAAATAATTTTTAAGTTTATCTAAAAAATATACAGATGAATATAGCTGAAAACGATGACAGAGACATTGCATGAGGAGGGATTTGTTTTACTATACATTAGAACATATCATAAATCATTACGAATCAAGAAAATATAGCAGTTAAAAAAGAGAAAAATGATTTACAGCACAGAATAAGTCAAATAAGGACCCTAAATATAACATAAGAGTTATGGCATCTCACTGTGGGAAGAGGTGGGTAATAGAATAAATATTGTTGGGGCAAAAATGGTTTGTTATTTGGGAAAAATAAGCAGTTTAGAGCCTGATCTTATACAATATAGTAAAAAAGAGATATGTGTTAATGAGAAACATGAAACCATATTGAAATTAGAAGAAAATTTAAGTGCATGCTTACCTCTAAATGAAAAAGGGCATGAAAGTGATGGGATAAATAACAATGGATTTGATTATATTTAAAAAATTCTATACATTAAAAATATTCTACAATGAAAAGTCAAATGTAGTGGGAAAACTTATGACTATCAAAAACAAAGAATAAATTATCTGAATAGCTCATGTCTATAGTTGTAAAAAAAATATTAAAACCCTGATTGGAAAATAGATGAAGATCATAAATGGGCAGGATGAAATACCAATGACTAAGAAACATATAAAAATGTTAATTCTTCCTAAAAATCAAATAAATATAAATTAACAAAAATGAGAAACTTATTTCACCTTTCAAGTTAGCAAAGATTTAAGAGATATACTTCTGATGTGCTTCAATGAGATGAGAACATATTAATAGCCTTCTCATATGCTGATTGCTGATGAGAGGAGAAATGGTACTAACCTTACCTAAAACAGTATATGTATTAGAAGCCTTCATATATGTTCAAACAATTTGATTAAATAATTCTCTTTTGTGTTTGAGTTTCATGCACAAGGATGTTCATGATAGTGTTGTTTATTAGAATCTCAACCCAAATGTTAATTCATTCTTTAAATCACTTCAGTCAACAAATATCAAGATCTATTATGTTCCAGATACTGTAGTCGATGTTGGGGACACATTGATGAATAGAAAGTACATATTTTAAGTACTTTGTGAAATTTACAATTTGGTGGGGGTGATAAGAAACAAACCAATTAAGAATGTTCATCATCACAAGAAAAAATATTGTGATTGTTGACTAAACTTATTGTAATCTTTTCAGAATGTATACTTATATCAAATCACTATGTTGTACACCTAAAACAAATACAATGTTATATGTCATTTATATCTAAATAAAACTGAAAAAAAGAGGCAGATGAATTATTCAAAATTATAATATATCCTTATAATAAAATGTTGTGTCCCTTATATGGTATAATTATAGTATATGTACCTTATGTACCCTATATAGTATAATTATATCCTTATATAGTATATCCTTACAACAAAATATTAAACATGATGTCTATAAGTAATGATTTTCATTCATTTATCCAACAAATATTTATTGAATACCTAATATGCACCAAGAACTATGCTGGGCATAGAGGATACAAGATACAATGGTCAAAACAGATACGTTTCCTGCCCTCATGACCCTCATATTACCAGGAAATTATAAAACTGTAGATAAGGACTCTGTTAGAAGAAGTACAAATCTAAGGTAGCCCCTAAGAGAAGCCAGTACCTGAGATGTGAATGGTCAGAGAGATCTTCCTGAAACATCAAAGGCAGGACACCAAGAATGAGTGGGAGAGAGTTTGCCAGATCAAGAGAGTAGAATAGAATAGTTTTACAGACATTGAGACATGCCTAAGAGAAAGCAGGATATACAATTGTACATGTAACATGACATCAATGGTATACAAATCTATAAAAAGATACCAAGAAGAAATACACCAAAATGTTAGCCATGGCTGATGGGGTCATATGTGACCTTTATTTCCTGCTTTAGTTCATTCCATGGAAGTCAGATTGTGTGAACACTGCTTTCTCCTCCCAGTAATCACTAGCAAGTCCTCAGGCTCAGCCACTGGACCTGTGGTAGCACAAAGCACAAGAGGTGTCCATCTGGGCTCCAAAGGCTTCAAGAGAAACGAATGGCATATCTTGTTAGGAAGGGGCCCAGAGCAATAAGAAAAGAAGGGAGCCCTCATTACCCACAGAAAGAAAGTGGAAAATTATATTTCCAGAATAAGCGGTGCTCAGGAGATCTTGATGCTCCCATTTTGTTTTTGATAGAAAAGCTTCTCTCTGAATAAAGACTACTATTTTCCATGTGATATGAGTGATGTTGGAGGACTGCATGGGGGAAGGTGCTTTCCTAAGCAGCTAAAGAGCAAGGAGCACTTCCTGCTCGAGCAGGTGCTGCTTGTCTGCCCCTCTGAGCTTGCCCCAGAAGTTACACCTCTACAGTTCTGGCAACCTCTGCTTCCAGAAGCCCCTCAAAATGGGAAAACATACCTCTCCTCAAGCCACTCCACTGACTATTTCTAAAAACAAACTCCCAACTCAGTGGCCATGGGTTTCCGATGTCCTGAAATGTAGCCATACTTGACCTTGTCCTCTATCTGTAATGTACTTCTTTCTCTCCAGTCATTCAAGGAAAGCCCAGTCATTTTGTAAAATCCTGTTAAAAACCTCACTTCTCTGTACAATTTTTTTTGATAATCCCAATTTAAAGAATCATTTTTATCTAACTTGTCTGGCATTTACTGTCAGAAACATTCATTTGACACTTATCATATTCTGCTCTTTATTACCAGTTATTTGTTATTTTGTTTGTGACTCTCCTCTCCAATGTGTAATATTGTTCTCTTTACTTTGAAGACGATCCATTTCTTCCTTCTTTTTCCCATCTGTTGAACTCCTACCGAACACTCTCAGGCCTAGCTCAAAGTCATCCCACCCTCAGCTTCCACTCTGGCTTTTTGTGAATCATGACTCATTTTTATACACCACGATGTATTTCTATATGGCCAGAAACTATATCTGACTTATCCTAGCATTTCCTGAGGTGCCTAGCTCCGTGCTAGGGCATGATGGGCAATGCAATTAAATGCTGAATCAATAAAGAAATGGATGGGGCCTATTTTGAGGACTAATATGGTATGTTATAGGTTATTGGTTGACTATGTTATGCTTTTTTTTTTTATATTGCATAGAATATACTATGCACATAACAGGTGCTTAATGAATATCAAATACTTTATTTATTGCAATACTATCATGTATCACTTAACAACAGGGTATAATTCTGTCATTGTGTGAACATCACAGTGCACTTACACAAACCTAGGTGGTATAGTGTACTACATATTGAGGCTATAGGGTATAGCCTATTGCTCCTAGGCTACAAACCTGTACAGCACATTACTATCCTGAATGCTGTAGGCAGTTGTAATACAATAGTATTTGGGTATCTAAATATATCTAAACAAAGAAAAGGTACAGTAAAAATAGTAAAAATATTAAAGGTACAAAATGGTACACCTATATAGGCACTTACCATAGATAGAGTTTGTAGGACTGAAAGATGCTCTGGGTGAGTCAGTAGGTGAGTGGTGAGTGAATGTAAAGGCTGAGGACATCACTGTACACTGCTGTAGGCTTTATAAACACTTCCCAGAAGCCTTAGCCATGCTTCCTCCTGACAGAGTCAGAAATAGAATATCAAATGTCAATGCTGCTCTAGGAACAGGGATATGGGCTGGATTGATTGGACATATTGAGGAGAAACTCAAAAGCATAGATCACCATAGCAGTGATTGTCAGGAGGAAATGAAAGGTGGCCTAAGAATAAGAAATTAAGATGGTGAGATAAAGAAACATAGGGGATTGTCATGGCAATGTGATTTTGACTATTGCATGTTGCAGTGGTCAGATTAAGGAACTTTGTTGTATTCATACAAAAAAGAGAAGGTTTTTAACATAGAGAAATTGTAGAACTGAGGAATCAATATTTGACCTCAGAAATTTGTTTTTAGTTCCATTGACCCTATCTGGCACAAAAGACTCTCCCTGGGATTGAATTGATGGGTGAAATAAAACTTAGGTATGCTTTATATTATTACAACCTGAAAATATTTCTGAAGTACGGGGACAGGTTTGCTTCACACTACCACAGAAAGCTTTTCCCAAAGTGGTACTTAATACTTGTCAAGGTAGCCCTGGTGGACCTGTGTCCTTGGGCAGAATCTTAGGTCCTCAACAAGAAGTTTATAGCAATGTACCCTGAAGACCACCAAGCTGGATCTGGGAGGGCTATTGCACCCTCCGATATGTAGCTCTGAGGGGACAGGTTCCTCTGTGCTGAAACAGTTCAGTGACTGACTGATTGGGATGTATTCTGTGCACTCAAAACTGAGTTTTTTCTGAGTGAGAGGAAACCCTTCCATTTCTTACAGGAAACTCAACTCTTTCCATTACCTTACAGGACAACTGTTGAATATGCGGTTTGTCATTGGCTGGAACATCATTCTGCAGCATGTGACTATATATATATTGACACCTTTATTATTAACATTATTAGTTGGTACTGCCATCCTAGAAAGAAGTTTGTCAAAAAAAAAGTAAGTGCTTGATCTGTTTCCCTCTCCTTGGGTAGGAGAGCTTTCTTCTGGGGTTGTTCCTATTTGTAGGGGTCAGTAAATAAGGCAGCCATATTTAAACCCAACTCTTGTCTGCATCTTGCAGGAGGGTCCTCTGACTAGTGTTCAGCTGCTGTCCTGAGGTGAGGTACTTTTACAAAGCTCCCCCACAGGAAATATGACTTCCATCCAGGCCTATCATGATGGGGCCTCAGGTGGCAGGAGGAGATGTTTGGGTCTGCTTCCAGTTTGCCTGGCTGCCTACATGTATGACACATTCAACTGTATGTGGACTGTAGAGATGAGATTAGAAGGGCCACCAAAAAGTCTGGACAGTTCCAGGGGGTGTAGAACTGGGTACCAGCTGGGAATCCCTGTTTACTGCTCGGACTTGCTTGTTCAGACATGGGTTTGAACTCTGGGCCTGATATCAAATTTGGTGGTTTATGCAGATACTTTTAGAAGCTGGTGGCTCTTCCCTACCTTCTTCTGCAGAGCATCCTAGTGAGAGGAGCTGTCTGTGTCCTGCAGAAGTTCCACTAAGCATCTTAACAAAGAAAGGGAAAACGAAACAAAACCCCAAAACTCTAGCTCAGCAGAGCCACGCTGTCTGACTGGTTGTATTTATCCTGACAATTTCTGCCCTCCTTTCCCCCCCCACCTGAGTAAAGCTGTCCTTTTGATCTCAACAACTCTCAGAGAAAAGCAAGGCACAGAGATAATTATCTTTTAAAGTTGCTGAGGCTTTATAGCCATACAGAGTTCTACCTCTCTGAGAGCAGATTCCACAGGGGAAAGTCTCCCAGGCTTTCTTCTCTATCTTTGGTGCATGGGCCCTTAGCTGTGTGCCTGGTCATTGGCAAAAGCGAAGTGGCACATGTGCCTCTAAGGTGGTCTCAGCCCCCAGCCAGTCCTGGGTCTGGGAAAGCCCTCATGTGATGGGTTTGGGTCATGCTGTTCTGTCAGACAGTTCTGCTGGTGACTGAATTGCAAAGGACCTGGGGACAGATTCAGGGCCACTCAGAAAAGGGGTTTAGGGTTACAGGGGTGAGGCAAGAGCAGGAAATAGCAGTCACTGGATGATGGGAGAATGCAGGAGGGAGATGGATGGAGATGCTTCTGACTAAACAAGGAAGCAAGCCTGGTAGGAGTGGGTGGAATGGAACTGAGTTTCTCAACCCTCACAATTCCTCCTTCTATCAAACCCACCATTGTGGAAAGAGAAATAAATCATATAAATCAATTTTAGGTCAGGTAAGACTTTGGAAAGTCCAGATGGAATGTAGATCCCCATTCCTTCTTGGGTGTGCCAAGTTGATTCCTGAGCTGAGTTTATGGTAAGGGGTTTGGCCCTTCCTCCACCCCAATGAAGACCTGGCTGGGGAGGGCTGTCCCTGGGAGGACAGAAGTTTTTAGCCTGTCATGGTTCTTTTTATTCCTGGGCTATCCCCACACTCAGGCTTCAGGGACATACAGATCTGAGTGAGAACATGGGTTTGCCCCTTGTTATCTGGACAACCTTTTCAATTTCTCTGAGCTTCTGTTTACTTATCTATCAAATGAGAACAGGGTTTGAGAGTCTAGTTAAGTAACTTGGGTGAAGACCCTTGCAGCCTCTTTCCCTAATGGGTTATCTAGCCCAAAGGGATGCATAGGGCCCTCCCAGAGCACCGAGGTCACTGGCTGGGTGCCTTCATTCCTGCTGCCCAGTTAGTGGGCATGGCATCCCACTATTCTGGGGAAGCCAATGTGGCATCTGGAATGACATTTCTACCTTATATCTTCTGAACCACCTCTGTGATGCTGAGAGAGTGTAAAATATAGACCCCTGCCTTTGGTGATTGGGACAGGCTGAGCACTATGTTGTGACCCTGGGTGGGAAGCTACAGTCACACCCAAGCCAAGTCAGGAGATTTCCCAGGGCACATTTGCATAAGTAGTATCTAAACTCTGCATTACGGGGAATTTAAAGTTTTGACTGTGAGCCAGTCATTTGGGTTACAGCAGGCTTTTCGAATCACCCAGAGATAATAAAGCCTGGCTCTAACCTCTGTCTGCATTTCCTCTGAGGCTTCTGCTGCACTTTGCTGCAGCATCAAAGCTGCATTAGTGAGTACCAAAGCTCCTTTATAAATGGTCTGTGACTCCAGAGGTCTGCCTCTGATGAAGCCTTCTATGGGGGGATTGTGGGTAGAGGGGGCATGTCAAAAGCTTCAGGAAAATTCCTATTAATGGGAATATATGTTTCTGGCCTCCATACTTCAGTAATCAGCTTAGACAGCTCATATTCATGACCTAAGAACTGAAAGATGCACAGTTGTTTGGATGGGTCCTAACAGTCACGCCTTTCTGTCTCTCTAATCCTCACAAACCTGGATGTACCTCAAGATCCAACTTGATGTGAAGGAAACACTTACACCCTTGTGTTCCAGAAATGAGTGGCCATCTGGGTGGGCTCTCCTACACCCACCAGCAACCTTTCCATGTCGGTGGTTTGCTATAGGGATGAGCCATTCTTGTTTTCCTCTCTAAGTGTTATGTGGAAGGGTGATGGAAAATTTGTCTGCCCTGAGGATGAATTTAAGGAAAGGATGAGAAAGAAATAGAGAGAGAGTGTATATCCTGCAGGCAGACCTTATCATAGTCCAGAGAAGAGGCAAGGCCCAGGGCCTGAGGGTAGGTAATAAAGTTACACAGGGAGTATAGGCCCCAGCCCATTTTCCCACCCCTGTGTAAAGAATCAGAGAGGGAGAATGAGTTAATACATTTCTATCTGCCTTAAAAGGATTGTTTCTGTTTTAGGACACCACCTGATGCCTCTGTAAAGTTGATGGGTGGGCCATCTGCCAGCAGTGTCCATAGGGGCTGGCTCTGTCCTCTGTGGAGCTCATGGCAGTTGGAGCTTGAAGTAGACAACAGTTCTGGGTCCCTTGTTAGTTCCCCAACAGATCTTTTTTTGGCTCCCTTTTCCTTTCTGTCTTCTGGACATGGGGAGCCCACAGGATCTCTCTTAACTACCCTTCTCTTTTCTACATATGTTTCCACAGAGAGTTTATCCCTTCTCCTGCAATTTCAAAGATTCCTTTCCTTAGCATGGGGCTTTGTGTGCTGAGAATACCACAGTGAACAAGGCATGACCTTACTCTCAAGCTAAGGTCAGACACAGGCTCTTCCTTTTCTCTTAAATTCCAGGCTGGCCTGTACCTCCAACTCCTCATATATAAAATAAAGCCTGTCATCTTCTAACTTTCCCATTGGTATCTGGCTTTTCTATTCTCCTGGTCACATCTCAAACCCCATCCAGTGTTCATGTTCTGCTGACACTTCTTTTTCACTTCCTGACTACATCCTTGCTGCCAAATCTGTGGTCCTGACTCGGTGCCTCAGGGCCTGGGTCATAATCCTTGCCTGGGATCCCTGCAGACTGCAGGCAGATTAATTGTCCCAAGGCTGTGCTTTGATAACATCACTTTTATAGACACATTTTTTTAAAAAAGCATTTAAGCAGCCAGTCATGTTAAATCTTAGCTATCTTTATAGAATTTTTTAGTGCAACTCATCAAAATCGTCATCAGCTCTGAAGGTCCCACATTTACAATGTCCATCAGAGTGCTGCCTATTGCAGGAGGTAGCAGACACTGAGAAGTGTAGGGGGCTGAACTGCCACTTTGGAAGATGTCTTCTCCCGGGTTTGATCCCACATGGCTGCTGTTTAGGCCCATTTGTTCCTGGGAACCACCTGGATCTTGAGGTTGGCTTCTGTTTATTTTACTCAAGAGGGATAAGTAATCACTCCCTCTGGATACCATCAGCACTTGTCTGAAAGAGGCAATATATCACAGCAGTTACAAATGTAGGCTGTCAGGCATTAATCTTCTCATTGCTGGAGGGGGTAGGCCCAAGGGTCCTAAAGAGGTGCTGGGATGGATAAAGTGGACAGGCTTCAGTAGCAGCTATTAACCAATCATTAAGGGAGCAAACATGTCAACTCAATGATAAGGACTAGAGGGAAACAGTAACCAGGACCCACAGTTTTGATTTGTAGGGGTTGGGCTATAAGTGGTCATTCGCTGTTAAAGCCCTATTGATGTCACTGCCATGTACATTAATAGCAAAAAAGATGACACTGCTGAAGAAATAAAGGCACTCGGAATAAACACAATCTGGTGGGGTCTGGACCCTGACTCCCTGATTTCAAATCCTAGCTCTAACACTTACTGGCCTGGTCATTTTCCCTCTCTGGGCATTAGTGTTCTCATTTGTAAATGGATATAAAATGGGATCTAGTACATGAGGACTTTGTTTTGAATAAATGACTTAGGACCTAAAAAGTATTTAGGCAGTGATTGGACACAGTGAGTGTTCCTGAGTGAGTGAGTGTTCCTGAGTTACATGTGGTGGTGTCAGGTATTATGCATATACTGATGTCAGAGTGCATGGTCTAGGTTGGAATACTGACCAGCTGACTTTCTGGTTTGCCTTGTTCTAAACTTCCCCGCTCTGTTTTGTTTTTATGAGTCTGCTGTCCTAGGCAGAAAGGTGTGCTTATTGTCCCTTGACACATCACATCTGTGCCCTGCTTGTGTACATATCATGCCTCTCCTTGCACCCACTGGAGTGCCTTGCCAACAAGCCCAACCTCATCTCCACTTACCCAAGAAGCCTCCTGATTACCTTGGCTCACCATGGCCTCTGTGTCTTCTGTTCCCTGAGAACTCACTCTTCTAATCACCTACTTAGAGCTTTATATGTGGCTCTCAGACTTTATATATTCTCGCGAGTGGGGCTTGTTTTCCCAAGTACTTTGTCCAAATACTCTTGAGTGCATGAATCCAATTTAAATTTCTTCTTGACCTTGCAGAATGGAGCATGATCATAAATACTCTGAGAATTCTTTTTAATTGGTGCTAATTTACTCCTGAGGCCTTTTACTTTCTGCCTGGAGACTATGGGAATGAGGACACACTTGTCCACATAGGGCACTGACCATAAGCTTGATATTGGCCCTTCCTTTTTCTATCACTAGTGCTTCTAAAAGCAATACATTTATGGCAGGATAAGAATGAGCAAAGTCCTGCTCCTCACCCTACTGAATTAAGGAGGAAGAAGTCCTGACTAGTCCATGTAGTAGAGGTAAAAAGAGACAGTTAATGCAGGCAGAAATGACAGTGCTCCTTGGCTGTATAGGGGCAAGGCACTGCAGGGGCACATGCATCTTCAGGTTTGGACTTGGCTTCTAGACTTCCAAAGGCAGCGGCAGCCTGATCTGGAGCATCCTTACCTTTGAGGTAAAGAGTAGGGTGGTGTTGCTCTGCACTGCGGCTTCAGCCCATACAGGCAGTCTCATTTCCATGCCATGAAATATTTAACTTGATTCTACTCAGTGAAAATAAAACACTTTGGTGTTAGTAAAAGCCTTCAATAAATTGCTTTCATTTTAGCTGTGTATTACATCTCCAGTAGGAGATAAGAGAGAGGGAAGCCAAGAGGAGAGATACCCTCATAAAAAGTGACAAATGCCCTTCTCATCAAATTAAGTCTTCTGTGTTACATGAGTGCAGGGGGTGGCAGCCACCATCAGCCTCATGCTCTGGCTCCTGGTGACCTGGAACAGGGGACATAAGGATCTAGCTCTTAGCTGATGAGTGGCATGTGGCTAACAGAATGTGATGTGCTGACCCAGTTCTGTAACAAGATGACAACAAAGTTGGGCTGCTTAATGATACTGCTATTGGAGAAACCCTTCTAAATCATCACATGCTTGCCCTATGGGCTTTGTGAAGAAGGCCTGTTACTACATGTAGCTGTCAAGGCACCATATACATGAGATGATGTGTAATCTCAATATTTTGTACTTGTATGGATGAGTGCCTGCCTTACCATGTTGTTATATTTGGTTTTGTATCAACCTCCACTAAATGTTCTATTCCTTGATGGCAGAGGCTGTCCTTTACCTCTGTGTTTCCTGCCTCAAGCACAGTGTCCAGGGTCTCTCTCACCAGATGGGCTGGCACATAGACTCTGATGTGGATGGTGCCTCCCAGAGCTGTGTAATACAGGGTTCCTGATAGTAAGTGCCTAAAAAATTATTTTGCATGAATGTTAGAATTCTACAGATGTTTATTGAGCATCTGTTCAATTTTAGAGAGTGTTTAGTAGGCACTGGGGTTATAGTTAGACAAAAACAGATAAAAGATCCCTTGTGGGGCTTAACAGTGAGAGAAGATGGTCTGTAAGCAAATGAAAAAGGAAAATACATAGTATCCTAGAAGTGATAAGGGCAAAGAAAAGAAATAAAGCAGGGGGATAGAAAATGCCAAGGCAAGGGTAGGGTAGTGGGAGGGAGTGGCAATGTTAAGAAAGGTGGTCAGGGAAGTTCTTACTGAGAAAGTAATATTCAGGCAAAAACTTGAAGGAGAGGGAGTTGCTATGTGCATGCACACACGAGAGAAGAGCTTTCCAGGCAGAGGTCCTGAGATGAGCAGAGACCCGACATGCCCAAGGAATCTTAAGTAGGCTTATGTGGCTGGAATAAAGTGTGCAAAAAAAGTATAGATATTGACATCAAAGAGATAACTGGGGACCTGCTTGTGCAGGTTTTGTCGGGGTGTTAGCTTCTCTTTGATAGAAAGCTTTTGGGCAGTTTTGAGCCTCCAGTGCCTTGTCATAGTAGATAATAATGCCCCATTCCCCCTGCAAAAAAAGCTCCACATGCTAATTCCTGGGTCCCAAGAGTATGTGCAGGTGACTAAATTAAGGAGATAAGGAGATAAGAAGATAATCCTGCATTATCTGGATGGGTCCAAGGTAATCATAAAGATCCTTGTAGAGGGAGGCAGAAAGGCGAAGAGAGAGGAGATGTGATGACAGAAACAGAGTCAGAGAGGCGGAGAGAGATTTGAAATGCTATGCTGCTGGCTTTAAAAATTGAGGAAGATTCCATCAATCAAGGACTGGGTGTGCCTCTAGAAGCTAGAAAAAGCAAAGAAACAGATTCTCCCCTAGCACCTTCAGAAGGTAACACAGCCCCACCAACCCATTTTAGACTTCTGAACTCTGGAACATTTATTACAAGATAATAAATGTGTGTTGTTTTAAGCCACTAAATTTGTGATGATTTGTTACAGCAGCAACAGGAAGCAAATACAGATGTCAGGAATGGTGTTTCATAACCTGTGGGTGATCCTCTGAGTAATTTGTGTGTGCAATTCCATCAGAAAGAACAGACCTAGGGGTTGGGATGCTTCCTCACTCACTGATGGAGAGGGTTAGGTAGCTAGGTGAACTGCTGATATTGAAGAACATTGAGTCTGGTGACTGACCCTGGGCCAGGAGTCCACCTGAAGAAGGAAGTTTACTACCATAGATCTGATAGGAGGGAAGCTCCTCTCACCTGCCTGTGGAAGCAGAAATATCTGTGTTACTTGAGGTTGATGAGAAATTACAAAATATATAATTTAAAAAAAGATATTAAATAATAAATTTATATATGAGTTCTAGAAATCCACAAAAAGTTTTCAGTGAGAAAGTTGAGTTGGTTTCCAAGAGCATAACTTTTTTATATATCAGTTTTATGCTTAAAATAACTAGAATGCAATTTATACTTCAGATTTAGTGATAATTTGTTTAAATTCCTAATGGGCACATTGGCTAGAAACTTTGTTCACACAAGTAGGTAATAAAAGTATTAAAGCCATTATTTTACAACCATTCAAAAATTTACAACAGATGAAATTATATTTAGAGGCTCAAATAGTTCTTCTTTTTCTTTCACTAGCAAAAGTAATATTGGAATTTCATGTAATAACTTGAATGGATTTCTTATTGGCTTATTTTCATATCAAGACTTTTGAAATAATGATTGTGTATGTACCATTAAAACAGTCAGTTTGAATACTGCTGAAGGTGTGTTAGCACAAATGGTGTCTGGATGTAGATGTGTGGGCCCTTTGCCTCCAGCTGCCCCTGACCGTAAACTCTGCTGAGACCCTCCTGCCCCTGCCACAATTAGTTGCATCTTGGCTTCAAGCTGTGTCCTTGGGTGACAGGGCACAGATCCTCCTGTGGGATCTTGTCGACTAAGATCAGGGGCTGCTGGAGCAGAAGTGCCTGTGACCTACAACTCCTGGCCACACTTGGAACACTGCACTGAGCAGTGCGTGCTGCATGTTCCATACCCATGACCCAGCTGTGCTAGAGCCACCTTGAGAAGCCCTCTGGGCTGCTTGGGCCTGCAGGGGTGGCCCAGCCCTCTATCCTCAGGGCTGGTACTCAGTCTACTGGCCACTGGCCTGCCCAGGTCCCAGGCTGGGAAGCTCTGTTTAGCATATTGCTCTTGGAGGCATTTCCACATCTTCCTCTCTATATTATTTAACCCTTCAGTGTTTCTTCTATGTGTCTCATTTTGAGCAGATGAAAATTTTCTCCTACTCTACTGAGAAAGCTGAGGTTATTCAGTGTAAAGCCCATTTTCCTTCCTTTCATCTCAAATCTTTATTCCTTACTTCCTTTTATTTCTCTCCTTTTATTTTCATTTTCAAATATTTGCATACCACCCAGTTTATATCATGCACACTGTTGGTGATGGGTGTGTGTGTTGTGGACAGTCAAGAAGAAGAGAGGTCTCCTTTGCTGGGGACTGCAGGAAGTGAGCGAGGACTCAGCATCTCTCTCCTCTTACTTTTGTCATCAGACATACTCCTCAAGTCTCTCTTTTGTACAAAACCTCTGCTTCCCGCTCTTACACCCACTTGCTGCTCCTGTTCACTCACTGTCCATTTATCTGATGCTGGTTTTCCTCTGGCCCTCTCAGCCACTCAGTTGAACCTCACATCATCTGGATCCTGCACTCACCACATGACAGAAATTGCTTTCTCAGAGGTGGCCAGAGACTGAAATGTCAGATCAATGTCATTTCCTCATACTTCCCCTCCCACCACTTCTCTGCATGATCGGACACTGATATCCCTTTATTCCTGCAGTACTCTTTCTTGTTGCAGTGACACCACATCCCCCCTCCATGGGGGCCCTTTGTACCACATCTGGAGAGAGGGGCTTTGGAGACCTCGGAGCGGGGGGCTTGGGAATGAAGGTGGTGGGAGAGAATGATGGCAGGCCTGAGTGGAAAGATAGGAACCAAGTCTTCAGTGCACTGTGATTCAAGGACTTCTAAGTTATCTTGATTTCTTTGGATTTTCTCTCTTATATTATGGATAGTGAACATTCTCAGTAGCAGAAATGTGCTTTATGTTTGTATAAGAAACAAAAGGAAACAGGTTAGTGACCAGATCCTGTTTTCCAGACCAGTTATTTGGATGAAATAAGAATCTTCAGAAGACCCAAATGCCTGGGCTGTCCCTCTAGCCTCCCAGGCAGAGAAGCCGCACTCATCCATTAGGCATCCAAAGGCCTCAGCAGTGCTCTTGGAGTCTATTCATTGAGTCAGGGAGACTCTGTCAAGACCAGAGCAGTTCCTTACTCTCCTGTCCTATAAATGTGAATTTCTACCAAAAGTCTGAACAGAGCCTCTCTCTTCTGCTCTATTTTTTCTCTTCTGTGCAGTTGAAGTCTAAATTTACAACATTATAATTTTTTTCTTCCCTAGGTTTCATCTCAAAACAGGACCTGCAAAAAGGGCTAGGATGCAAACCATGAAATTGGACAGTGATATCAAGGAACTAGGGCGAAAGGCTTGGGAGAGTGCGACAAGTGATGAGAAGAACTTTTCCAAGGGTGCATAATTGAGCTAGTCATTCTGGTGCAGTTGAGGCTCCATTCTACTTGTGCCTCTGTGTAGGATGTGATCACAATTGTCCCTTGAAGGACAGAGGAAAGAAGTCAAGCATTTCCTCATGGGATATTAATGTACTCAAATTCTAGTGTGGCACATGCATCAGAACCACCCTATACAGAGGAATGGAGAACACAGTGCAACTGAGGTAACAGGCTGGGAGGTGGGCTGAGATGATGTGGGGTGGGGTATGAGAGGAATGTGATCCAGTCTTGTGTCACCAACTGCTCTGTGCTGTGTTCCTTTGAATATCACAGATTACCTGCAAGCTCAATATATTGAAAACCACAGCAATAACGTGGGTGTCAAGAGAGTGGTCTAAGGAAGAAGGCCATGTGGCCTAGGTCTCACTCACTTCTGATGAAGTTTTGTGTAGGTTAATTTGTTTCATGCAAACATTTACACCATATCACATTTTTATAACATGGTTTGTTTTGTTTTTATTTTTTCCTATTTTAGTATATCAGAAATATGAAAATTATAAGTTGCCTATGTTACTCTTTATTTCTGAGCAGCCATTTCTTCTGTGCCAAGTGTTGGACCAGCATAGTTCTCATGCTGGATTGTTCTAATTTTCTTGACTGAAAGTGGATACCAGAGCTGTGTGGATCTGAGGTTCAGCCTTCTCCACCACATTTGAATTCTCCTTTGCTTAACTCCATCCCAAAGAGTTTAACTCCTGCACAGCGTCAGGGTCAAACCCTAATCTTCCTGAGGGTGGAGACTCTCTGCTTGTCCTCTGCTGAGCTCGATCCAGAATTCCCAGAAACTTAGTAAATGCTGTTGAATGAGGTTGGTAATGACAGTAAAATTTCCCCAAACCCTTATTCTTAGATCAAGTCAAGGTCCTGGAAGGCTTTATCTCAGGAATCAAATGGGCCTTCCACAGGAAAAACATGACAGTAATGACAGTGATTCAGGCCTTCATAATGACAATGACGATAGTAATGATAATGCATATCTTTATGATGATTGTTGATATAGAAAATGCCCTTTAGTTCTCAGAACTATCATGGGGATAAGGCAAAGGGTACATATAATATCCTGATTTTACAGATGAGGAAATTGAAGCTCTGAGAAACAAAGTGACTTGCCCAAGATCTCATTACCAGTAGTTAAATATAGGTCTTTTGTCTCTTATTCTAGAACTCACTGGATCAGCTAGGAGTAGGCAAAAGAAGAGACAGTGGTAGTGAAGGTGGGTAGGGAGGGGTCAGAAGAACAAGAAGGGCCAGAAGAACCCAAGGTGGGATGAGATCACAGGTACAAACTTAGTGCGTTCAGTGTGGAAAGACAAAATCTGTGGCATTTGCAAAGGAGAGGGAGGTGAGCCAAGGCTTTGATGGATATCTGTTGGTAAGGCCATGATGCCTATTAGTTGTGCTTTGAGTTTGTGCATTGGTGGAGACAGGAAAAGAAGGTCTATCATAGTGCAGAGCAGACAGTGTGGGGCTCCCAGAAGAGGTCCACAGTGGATCAGAGACTGTGATGCCAAACATGGGGCCATAAGAGAATGTTTGACAAATATCAAAGAAGCATTTACATTGCCCTCTTAGTGAGTAAGGAACCACAGTGTGTCTTTATAGCTGCTATTTGTAACTGTAGAATAAGCTCTTACATATTTCTCATTATAGAATATTGTCTTGAGCATTCTCAATAAATGCTTTTGCTGTCTTCTTTGGGTCCTGAGTTAAACAACCCCTCTAGTTATTATTTTACATAGATGTCTGGGCTGCAGACCTTAACTAATTATTAGTTAATGGCCAGAAGAAAAAAATCTACTCAGAATTTTAAAGTAAGATTTTGTTATTTGTAGGAACTGCATTTGAAGAAGGGAGATGGGGCAGGCTCACCAGCCAGGTGCCAGGGACCACCATCCTCACAGGCTTTTGCTCATATAAAAGTTCAATCTGAGACCCCTCTAAGAAGTCCCTTGTGTCAGCTCAAGTTGGAGAGAGATGACCTTGTGATATATAGTACATGAGAGAAAGATAAACTTTGTGTCATCAAAGAGCACATTTCTAAAAGGTCACTTTTTGAAAGATGTATCTGTCCAATATCATATTTAATATTGATAAAGATTTCATAATGTTTATCTAGGGAAATGAAACATGAATGATCTTTTTGTTAGGTGAGACATTGATTTTCTTTCTCTACTACTGATGTGAAGTATTCTCTTATTTGTGGTGGGGGCTAATCTCCTCACCAAAGGACTCCCATGCCCAGGGAGGGAAACATAATGAAGCAGTCCCTAAAACTCTATAAATGTGTGTTAACTTATTTCAGGCTGGATATGGTAGATGTTACTCTCATATGTGCCTTCATTTAGCCCTATAACCACAATGTGGAAACCTGGCCCAGATCACACAAACATGGGTGTGTGATGGGGGTACTCACTCCTCTCAGATTCAGTCCTTCTGTTGTAAGTTCCCACTGTTCTCAAATTCTTATCCTTTCCCCATCAATTTTAGTTGGGTCATCAAAACTCTTTTCAAAGCAGAGCCCTCAGAGTGCTGGCAGACCTCTACCATCTCCTCCAAGAAGCTTGGTGAGAGAGCAAGCACCATTTTTCTTGTCAGGCAAACCAGGGTTATTGCTCACTTTCTTTATTGATGAACTGTAAGCTGGGGCAAATGAGAACTTCTTCAGTCCTTGTGTATGTCATCTGTAGGATGGGGATGGTGGTAGTGACATCTCAACATGTTTGTTGTGTGAATTAAATGCAACGATGTGTGAGGCTCATAGATAGTAACTACTGTGTTGCAAGAGCTCCATAATTATTTGATATAAACGTGTTTTATTAATTCAAAAGGCACATTTACTCTCAAATTTTAGCACCTCTGCCATAGGAATGTGCCACGACTTATCACACTGGCTTCAGTGAGGCGAGTCACAATACCATGCTCATTGCCCAAATGTGTACGAACATTCAAAACTCCATCCAGCTTCAAAATTTGCAGAGGTGTCAGTGGCCCAGAAAACTACTCATGGGCAATATAGGTGGAACTTTTCTAACCTATGGGAATCAAATTGTTGTGGGGGATGGTGAGTTAGGCATGTTTAGCAAACTTCACAAAGCAAGAGTCAAAATCAGTTAGCACTCAATTGCAAAACCTTCTTAAGAGCTCCCAAGGCTTTTTATTATTATATAGTTTCCTTTAAAAATCTTACATCAGAAAAGCTTGTGATGTTACAGATGATACTGTAGAAAAACCTGAACATCACCAGCTTTGAATCAAAAGTGATACAATGGAGTTCAATTATAAATGGGAAGAAGTTTTAAGAATATCTTGCTCAATCTATCTGTTATTTTTTTACATATGTAAATGAGCAATATATGGTAAAAGACATTACCAAAATTAGCCTAAACAGTTCTTTGAACAAATAGAAAATAAAAATTACATCATAAAAATGCATTGTGTTCTAGTTTAAATGACAGTCTTTTCTTTTTAAATAAATAGTACATGAAATAAAAAATACAATATAATCATTAGTGTCTAGATTCAGTGAAGTAAGTCTCAAATATATGTGATTTCTTTAAGTGATTCTCCTATGACCTGGTCAACATGAATGGATTTTCTCTCCTCTGAATGAGTTCAGGTTGGTTTGTCAGTTCCTTTGTGAGGGTTAATTTTTTGTGTCAACCTGGTTAGGGTATGTGTCTAGTTGTTTGGTTTCAAATGCTAATCTAGACGTTGCTGTTGAGATATTTGTAGATGTGACTAACATTTTCAATTGATTGTAAAGAAGTAAAACAAATAATCTTCCATAATGTGGGAATGAGGAGGGACTGATTTAATCAGTTGAAGACTTTAAGAACAAAAGAGTTTTCCTGAAGAAGGACTTTTGCTTCAATACTGCAGCATCAACTCTTACTTGAATTTCCAATCTGCTGGCCTGCCCTATGAATTTTGAACTTACCAACTCCTATAATAACAGGAACCAATTCCTTAAAATAACTCACTCTCTTTTTCCTACTGGGTTCTCTCAGGAGAACTCAGACTAATATAATTTTTTAATATGTATTGGATAGAATTGAACAGTATGATCAATGTAAGATAAAAGAGCAAGGCAGCCTCATAAAGTATTATGTAGGGAGAACTTACTTTTCTCAATGAAGCTTATTTATTCTCAATGGTGTCGCTGGGCCTCACCTCCAGAGTGATGGTCTTACCGGTCAAGGTCTTCATGAAGCTTATTTTTATACCAGCTCTTTGGGTGGTAGGTTGACTCTACTTTGTGACCCACATCCTCCTCATAATCATGTGACTGGTTTCAGATAGATATAGATAGATATCCTCCTCATAATCATGTGACTAATTTCTATTTTACTAAATTGGCCCATTACTTAAGGTTGTAGGAATCTTTTACTACTCAGTGGGCCATCATGTGATGCTACTCTCGTATCTGCTGTATTCATGGGTCCTGGAAGGTCTGGAGTCTGTGACTGTTGCTGGTGCAGGTGTGGTGATGCTGATTCCCTTCTCATGGCTGTGTGTGGAGTGGCCATCTCACTGCAGCTCAGCATCTCAGAGTCTGTTGCTCTTGGCTTAGCCTGAACATGGGCAGAAGCGAATGAACTGTATTAATAGTTTCCCCAGCATAATCCATCATTCCCTCAATGATGCATTTCTGACAGTTAATTAGAATCCACACAGTGGAATGACGAACATCGTGTTTAGAATTACAATCTATTGCTAAACAACACACCAGACAGCCTGTTGTCTCCCATCATCCTGGATATCTTAAGTGTTCAGCTTCTAATGCCCATTTAGCACTCTTTAGCCACTAATTCAGCCAAATGGTTTCAGAGGGCTTAATCACACTGAGGGAGTGGAACCTTGACCTGTCTGTTGGCAGGAGTCCAAGTAGGGTCAGGAGGGAAATTGCCAATGCCTAAGGCAGAAAAACTGGGGTATCCCCACTAAGTTTCCCCTTTAGAGCCTGGCAATAGGAGCCATCATCATAAGAGCAACCATTAAGGACAAACTGCATTTTTCCCCCCAGAATGTAAAAGAGTGGGTGGAACCTTTATGAAAACAATCCATTTCCAGGCACTCATTAAGTAGACCTGGCCAGAGTTGAAC
The DNA here is from genome assembly GCA_004027375.1 of Macroglossus sobrinus. Lineage (NCBI taxonomy): Eukaryota > Metazoa > Chordata > Mammalia > Chiroptera > Pteropodidae > Macroglossus > Macroglossus sobrinus. The sequence continues at coordinate 53,075 of PVKZ01003229.1, forward strand.
TCATCTGAGCTGCAGTTTGAGCTCCTTCATAAGTAGATAAGAGGATGGAAGAGTAGGCTTCCAAAATGCAGAATAAGAATGGCCTCTGCAGTTGAAGGGGTAGCTATTCTCCTGCAGAGCTCCCAAAGGTCTTACCTAAGCCAGAGGGAGAAAGGTAGGAGGCCTACATTAACAGAGGTGTTTTTGTGCATGAGCTGGGAGACATGAGGAGGAGAAGATGTGGAAGGAGGCTAAAGAGGTGGCTGAAGGGGAATTAGAGATCTACTCCAGCCAAATTGGTGGGCTGGCCCTGTGAGCTCTTGCTGTAGCTTCTGCAGCAACCAAGCAGAATGATTCATCCAAAGGCAGAGAACCAGTTTGCATGGTGGACTGTGTCTGCTGTGGAACCAGGGAGGTGCCCTGTACATGTGCATAAAGGATAACTCAATATAATCACTAGAAAATCCCCAGGAATGCCTTTCTACCCTGTTGGAGGAGAGAGAAAGGCAAATATGGTTAATAGGGTGGGAAAGTTAATTGGCCTGGGAGGCTAAGGGGTCTGGGGATAGGCTCTTAAGAGCTTCTATGTGCCCACTTGCTTTAGTTTAAACAAGGTACTTATAAATCTATGATCCCATTGTCTTAAGCATGGGTCTTGGAGGATCTAAAATAAGAAGCAAGGAAAGAAGATGATGAGTAAACAGGGAAATACAGCTGTCAAAAGTGCAAGGTGCCATGAGTTTTAGAGAAGCTGTGTCCCTGCTGGGGTGTGTTTGTGTGTGTGTGTGTGTGTGTGTGTGTGTGTGTGTGTGTGTGTGTGCATATGTGTGCACATGCATGCACACACATGCAGGAGAGCACATCTGGGTGTGAGCTCTCAAATTATTGGGATACAGAGAGCAAAGGAGAAGAGTCTGGTTGCCCAGGTCTAGGATACTTGGGGGTAAATTCTGGAACTACTACCTGCAGTCCAGGACAGAAGGGAGGGTCTCAGGGGAGAATTCTGAGCATATTTTTTATGAAGCTGTAGAAGCCACCTCTTTTTTGAATTGCCTACTCTGAAAGCCAGCTAACAAGGCATGGAAAGCTCGCTGTAAGACCAGGTCTGTATAACAAAGGTCTAGGAGATGGCCTTGGGCCCAGGGTGTGCCAGGCTGGACAGTAGGAGGGAAGCTGTCCAGGCATGGAGGAATGGCCAGCTGAGGTCAGCTTTTCAGGAGAAAGTAGAGTACAAGGGCTGCCTTTTCTCTGAGCAGGGACTCCTTGAGGGGCTGTATCTTCTCTCTTCTTGTGACCAGCATAGGGCCTAACACAGGGTACTTGCTTAGTATGTACTGGTTTAATGGATAGAGTTCAAACCACAGAGCAGACAAATAGCAAGTTGAAACATACATTTCCACCCTGCCCAAATCTGTTCCTTCTAATCTTGGTGAACAGCCTGCACTATATCTGTTCCCCAAAGGCAATTTTTTACCACTCTCCCTCTATACCAAATCAATTTCCAATGCCTCCAGATTTTACCTCCTCAACATTCCTCAAATCTGTTCACTTCTCTCTATTTCTAGTATCATCACTCTGGTCAAGCTACCATCATTTCTCACCCATTTATTGCAGCAGCCTCATAATTGACCCCCTGAACTCCCCTTCACTGTGTGAATCTACTCAAATCATCCCTCTGCTCTAAATCTTTTAATGACTTCACATTATCTGTAGGATAAAATTCAAGGCAACCTTCTGGGCCCTTCATGACCTGAACTTTACTTATTTCTTCAACATCATTCTCATCTCTTTCCACTGCCAAGGCCTCCAGCCAAATAAAACTCCTGGTAGTTCCATCAAAGTGCCGCACTCTCTTTATTTCTTGGATAATTGAATTGCCTGTTATCCTCCTACTGCCTTGCCTTGGCCAACTTCAGCCTTCCAAACTTGGCCTAGACATCAGCTTCCCTGTCACCTACACTGGTGTCCCTGCTAGTTGCTTTTGAAGACTGTCTGTGTATCTCCATTCCAGCCCCTGCACACTGCTCTCAGATAACCTGCTTACTTACCTGTCTCTTCCACAGGCCAGTGAGTTCCTGGATGGCAAGAACCATGGTTGCCTCTGAGGTCTTATACAAGTGCATGGCCCAGACTTTATCTTCAAATACCATTTTGTATTTTTTTGATTCTAAGGAAATGTCATATTGTATGATATGTCATGTTCTTGCATTGTAGGAGTAAATGGAAGCACCAAATTAAATGTATGCCCAGTTATTTTGACTAATAAAATAGCATGTCTTTATCCAAGCCCCTGCATTTTTTCTCCAAGAGGGACCAAAACTAAAGTTTAGATCTGCCTTGGTTACATGCAGAGTAGGACTGTTCTTCGTGAGAGCTACGTCTGCAGTTCTGTAGATTCTCATGATGGCCACTGAATTCCTCAGGGTGTGCTTGATGAGGACATCTGGAGCACTTTAAGGTTGCCAATGTTATTTTGGGGTCATTAAAAAATGCAATGATTTGTTCTGTCCTGCGTGATAGTCCCCCAAGATGAGTGTCATGCTTCCACTCCCACCCAGCTTTGAGAATGGTGTAGTCTGTGATGGAAGCTTGGAAAGTTCAGGTGCCTGTCAGTGAGTCGCTGGCAAATAAATAGTTATCTCTAGGATGCAAGACCACTTTTCTTTCCAATGCTCTGTCATGGAGGTAGTCTTCTTGAAGACATTTTAGGTGAAAATTATGAATTCACATTAAAGGGAAAACTACAAATGATGTTACCAAAACAAATTACCAATTGAAACATCTTTTGGATAGATGGATACTTTGTATTCTTTTGTGCACACCTACACACACACACACACACACACACACACACACACACAGGCAAAGATAACTTTGTTCAGACTTATTCTCTACCTCTGTCTGGCAATTTTCTTTGGATCTCAGTTGTAAGATATGTTTGATTTCATAAATGTTCATCAGTGAAACTCAATCTGATACAACTTAAGAAGGGAGGGACATGGTACATTTACATGACTTTATCTCTATTTACTAAAGTTTGGCAGCATGTATCAGACACCAATGGCTATTTAATTGTTTCTGTGAGTGCTGCAACTACTCTTACAAGTCTTATGCATTGGGGCTGTAACTTCCTCCTAACACCTCTTCAGCTGTGTTCTGAGAGATTTCTGGGAACAGTAGGTGTCCCCACCCCAGACATAGATGATGAACATACCTCATCTAAAGAAAGGCTTCTGTTGTCAGTATTGGGAAGAGTACTGGTTAGCCTAATTGTCCATCAGTTTCCAATGAAAAAGAAGAAGCTCCATCCTCCAGCTTAATTTCTTTTTCCCCCATCTTTATTGAAATATAATAGAAAATTATTTGCTTGATAGGAATATAATTATTACTATTCTTTATTCCCATTTTCGATACATATTTTTTCTTCTTAAAGAAGTCCTTCAAACATTTCCTGTAATACTGGCTTGGTGATGATAAGTTCCTTTAGCTTATTTTTGTCTGGGAAGCTCTTTATCCTTCAACTTTAAATGATAGCTTTATCAGATAAAGTATTCTTGGTTGTATATCCTGGGTTTTCATCAAGTTGAATATTTTGTGTCAAACCCTTCTATCCCACAGTGTTTCTTTTAAGAAAGCAGCTGCCAACTCTTATGAGTGCTCTCTTGTAGGTAATTAACTGCTTTTCTCTTGCTGCTTTCAAGATTCTCTCTTTGTATGTAAACTTTGGCATTTTAATTATGTTTTGTCTTGGTGTGGGCCTCTTGGGTTCCTAATTTTCAGGGCTTTCTGAGCTTCCTGGGGTTGTATGTTTATTTCCTTCACCAGGTTAGGAAATCCATCATTATTTTTTCAAATAGCTCTTCAACATCTTGTTTTCTTTCAGGTACCCCTGTGACCTGGATAGTTTACCTTTAATAATGCCCCATAGGCTCCTTAAATTATTATTATAGTCTTGTCATCTTTTTTTCTTGCCATTCTGATTGAGAAGATGGCTTTTCCATCTTCTATATAAGTCATTTGATCCACTTCTTTATTCTTTTTGTTTATTCCATTTAATATACTTCTCATCTCAGATAATGTGTTCTTCATTTCTCCATTTCCATTTTTATGTTTTTTTAATCTCTTTGTTGAAGTTCCCACTGAATTTATCTATACTTCCAAAAAGTTCATTGAGCATCTTTATAACCAGTGTTTTGAACTCTATATCTGTCAGATTACTTGACTCCATTATTCCTGGATCTCTGTTCTGTTCTCTCATATAATTTCTGCTTCTTTGTCTTCCCATTTTGGCTTTTTTCATGTCTGTTTCTATGTACTAAGCAAAACTCCTAAGTCTTCCGGTCTTATTAGTGTGGCTTTGTGTAGTAGGTGTCCAGTGGCACAGTCTTGAGAAGGATTCAGCTTCAGGCCAAGTTTAGCCCCAGCCTGTGTCCCTCTGGGGCCACCTGTTAAGATTCAGCAAGCAATCCACAGATGCTGGGCTTACAGTTGCCTCAAAAGGCCACACCAGAAACCAAGGACAGCTGCCATCAGTGTGAGTCTAGGCGCTGCTCAGCAAGGAGCACCTGACTCGTTGAGGATACACCTGAATGTGGTTTGGATGGGGCTGCAAGTTGGGAGAGGTGGAATTTTAGGGAATCTTTTGGGCTGAGAGACTATTGTTATCCAGTTTGATGATGTCTCTGCTACGTTGGCACTGCTTCTGCACTCTGGGAGTGGGGAGGGCACAACAGAGAAACAGTCCTCACTTTGGCCCTCACTCCCACAAGTCAATGTCTTTAGTGCCCCCTGTGTAGCCAAACTGGCACTGGTGCTCAGAGCAAGCAGGTCCGTCACCACCAAAGGCTGCTCGTGGATACCGCCCCTTTAAGAGGCATCTGCAACTGCTGGCTGGCTGTTGCTGTTGCTCTGGCAGCCTCCATCCCACTTAGCCACTCTGGACCCTGCAGCCTCGTGTCCTCGCCCCATCCTACCTTCTGCCAATTCAGGGTGCTTTGTTGGACTTCTCCTTAGTTATTTGGCGTGTACCTCTAGATTCCAGGTGATTTTCCTTGCTGTTTGCTCTTTGTTTCTATCACAACTTTGGTTTGGACACCAGAGAGATGAACAGAGTCTCTATCATCTTTGCCATTTTTTTTCTCCCCAGCTTAATTTCTTTACCTCATATCAGGAATCTTTCTTCCATCTTTGAAGAATTCCGCCTCTACTAGTCCTGTCTGCATATCTTCCTCCAATTTTTATTTTCTCTCTTTTTTCAGTGACCATTTATATAGGCTAGCAGGATCTTTAGAAGACAATGCTGGCTGAAAGGAAGGGAGGGGCATTGAGAGCCCCTTTTGTTAGTGTTTGTGTAGAGGGGTAGTCTTCCTTATGATGTGAGAGGTTCCCAATAACCTATTATTAACCTGCTCTCTCCCACTAGCATTACAGATACAGCCTGTGAATTTCTCATGGTTCTCTTTCTCAGGTTTCTAGTTTGTCTATTTCCCAGACATATCTGGATATGGAGGAGGCCTCAGTGAGTGGTAATATGCAGGAAGAGACTGTGACCTCAGGGACATAAAAATTATTCAGATGATAACCTTCCAACTAACCAAATATAAAAACAGAACAAACAAACAAACAAGTCCCCCCCCCCAATAAAAAAAAAACCCATTGTTTCAGTAGGGCTCGAAATCTGGGTTTTCAATGGCTCCTTTCATCCTAAGGTCTTCCTTGGTTGTGCTATCACACCATCCTTGCTACCAGAGGACACAAAGGAGGAGAGAAACTTTAATGATAATTTCAATAACCATCCATATGTGAATGCTTACTTTCAAGTTGCAAAGTACTTTTACTCAGTATATCACAATTGAGCCTCACATCAACTTCGTGAGACTTTCATTGTAATTTCCTTTTTGCAGCTGTGGACAAGGTGGGTTAAGTTTATTCATTCATTTATTTATGTGTTTACTTATCCATTCAAGAAATATTCACTCACTGAGTATATAATATGTATACATCTCTGAACTAAATTGTGTAAGGAATGCTCTCTAGGAGTGCATAATATAGTGGATAAAATATGATACAGTGTGAAAATGAATAAACAGACACCTCATTTAAACTGAAGTTTGGATGTTAAAAGAGAATTCTCACATATGTGTCACTCAATGCACACTACTGACCACAACAGAAAGCGACTTTGAATCTCAAACACAAAGTCATTCTGCTTTACTACCTCAGCAGCAAGAAGAGATTTGTCCTTGCCTGGAAATAGCCGATAGGAGACTGCCACAACTCAGCCAATGAAAAGTCTTTGTACTTCAAACTTTTGGTTTCCTGCTATGATCTTTTTTTTTTTTTTTTTTTTTTTTTTTTACAATGGTCCCCTTCCAAGTCCATAAAAGAGTATTACTCTCCTTTGTCTCTCTGGATTTGCATGTCATTTGCGATTAGATTGCATGTCCCAAATTGCAATTCTTTTTCATCTCCAAATAAACCCATTTCACTGGAGAAACATTTGATAGTCTGTTTCTTTAAAGTCAACATTATCTGGTGGCCCATAAGGGCAGCTGAATAAACAGGTGTACTCACAGAGCTCATTAACTCACTGCTTTTTTATATTTGTGGACAAAAAAGGGGCCACATTCTAAACCTGACTATCTCAGGGAAGGCCTGCCTGGTGGGCCTTACAAACTCAGAGACTGAAAAGTAACTAGAATGGTCTGAATATAAAAATTCCTAAGTAAAAGTTGGTCATGGCAGGCAGTCACATCCTAGGACTGTAGCTTTCTTGACAAAGGTCAAGCTTTATCTTAAGTGAGGCTGTCTATTGTCTTTTTGCAGCTAATATAACATGTCTTAGAAATGTTAGAGTAATTTTCTTTTCTAGACTTCCCAGAGTACAACCAACCACCTCACCAGAGCAGGAGACCACAGAACCCCTCATTGTCATCTTTTCCCCCATATACCATTTCTGTGTGCTATAAATGTTAATTATTATCTGTCCTGTACTGACCAATGTAAAGAAAATATGTGTCTCTCCTTGTTACTTTTTATCCAATTCCAAAGATTTTCCCACTTTGCTTTCTCCTGCTCCCTTAATCTACCACCAATAGATTTCATGTAATCCTCATATGAATCCTTTAATTCTAATGTATAAAATAAGCTGCAAAATTGCCATTCTCTGGAGCACTTTTTCAATCCATTGAGATTTTGCTTCTTGGCAATTGTCATCAGTTTGCCTCAAATAAAATCATAAAAATTCCCTACAGGTTTAGATGTTTCTTAATGTTGACATATTTGAGCGTAAATCTTTCCCCTGGATCCCAGTTTCTGCTCTCTGCATTTTAAAGCCCTCCAGGCTCTATTTGGGATCTAATTTTTAGGCTTCATCCTTTTCTGGTTAAAGTCTTGCTTTGTCCACGAGTACTCAGTTGTACATTGGTCTGATTCTTTAGAAGTCAGGCTGTTCGGTGTGGAGTTGTGCTGGTATTTGGCCTGCAGGCTGTTTAAGGTTTTGCTCTAGAGAGAAAGTTATCTGAGTACTTTAGAGTAACCCCTTCTTCAGGAATCTCGGATGAGTTTTTGTTTAGAAACCATGGTCCCTCTTCATGCACATTTATAACTAAAAGGATAGAATTGACCAAAAGTAATTCAGAATACCAAAGGCCATTATGGTGAACTTTTGAATTCCCCAAACATACTTTTCTTAAAACCAAATTGGACAACCATAGCCCTGAAATTGCCAAAACTGAATGGAATGCCTATTTTGATTGATATTTTGAAGCTCCCAAATGTTACCAAGTGTCTCAAATTGCCTCTGTGAAATAAAAATTTAAGATTAACTGAGGCAAACAAAGGATTAAAAAAAGACAGGATGGCTCCTGAAGCTTCATGCTTCTCTTCCCTGGCTCCTTTGTCTCAGGCTCTGCCTCTAGCATCATCTTCCTCCTCTAAACCTCTCCCTGATTGCTCTTCCTCTGAGAATCAGTCTCTTGAAAATCTGGCCTTCTGAGGACCAAAAGCTGAACCCCCAAATTTCTTATATTTCTTGGACTAAAGCTGAACTGTGAATTGTAGTCAAAGATTTTTCCTAAAGTAACTGAGGATCCCCACGGATTTGCTGAGGAATTTAATATAGTTATTAAAACTTATCAACCTGGTTATCTGACTTGTATCAGCTAGTGCCTATGCTGTGAGTGAAAGCCAGGCTTGGCATTGAATGAAAACTGCTGACTGAGAAAATCCTGTAAGGCATCTAGAATTTTAATTGAAAGACCAACCCACTGAATTGTTATATGGTTAGACACAGGCAAGCATGACTTCACTGGGCAATTACTAGGGCTTTCCCAAAACCTGTTGATTAGAACAAAATTCAGGTTTGCTGACAAAATTCTGATGAATCTGTTAATGACTATTATAATCAACTTCAGATTTTCTTCAAAAAAAATTCTGGTCTTCTTTTAGAAGGCACTCGGGTAATTTTTAATACCTTTTTTAACTGGGTGAACAGAGATATTTCCCTGTTAGTTAAAAGAACCAGGATGGAATGGGGGAGCATGTACTCTCTAGGTGTGGTAAACCTGGAAATCAGCTTGCTCATACCCCCAGATAAGTCATCTGAAAGAAAAATTGCTAAAATTTAAAATTTTCAACATTGGCAAATCAAGGTTCCTATGCGAAACCACAAACCTCCTAATTTCTGCTATTTTTGCACAAAGTTAGAACACAAAAAGAGAATGACAGAAATTTAAGGCTTCAAGCACCTTAAGCCTTCTAATCGCCTCTTTCTGTGTCCTCATAATCCCCAACGACCAGGCTCTGGGCTCTGAGAAACTGCATGGGCTTCTCCCAATCCTCCCCATAAATGACTTGGAGAAACCACTCTCCAGATCAGGGATTAATCTCTCTGTCTTTAACCAGATCCACACTTTCGATACTCAAACCCCCTGCTGTAAGGAAGAGCCTGCCTGGAGTACCGAAACTGTCCAAATAGTGGGATCGCTAATAAACCTCAATAGGTTCTTGTCCCCGAGCCTATCCCCTCCAGTTTGGGCCCTTTGAGAAATACTTTTCTGTCTTTCATTCCCCCTCCCTTATTCATTTATTAGGCTGAGACTTTTTGGGAAAGTATCATACCAGAATTTTTTTTTTCAAAAGAAGTAGAAATAATTCTAGAATTTGACAATAGTAATATAAGGAAATAAAATATGAAAATATGAACTATACATAAAAATAATGTAAGATAAGTAGTATAGAAGAATTGCTATGGCATAAAAGGGACAATTAAATCTGCTGGTAATTGTGTTATTTATGGGAAACAGTGGTCTATTGTGGTTGGTACATAATAGGCATACAGGGATGGGACAATGAGGTTAAAAGTGATCGACCGGAATTGAATAAAAAACACAGAGTACCAAAGCGGAGTACTGGACAGGCTTTATTGGGGGTCTGCGAGCGAAGTTCACTTGTCCCGGGGTTAGGGGCCAGAGAAGTCACGCGTGCAGTAAAGGCTTTTTTGGTCCCGGATGTGCTGGGCTTGGTGTTCCATTGTTCTGTTCCCGTGGTTAGGGTCTTTCCATGCCCAGAAGGTTCCTGCTGCAGTGTGAGGTCTCGATTGCATCAGCCGTCGGCCATCTTAGGTATTAAGCCACCTCATTGTTAGCGACTTAATGGCGTCTGCAGGCGACTGAACAAAAAGTTTTTTGGTAACTGAGAGAGTAGTGGGGAACCTTGGGAGACATGAGAGCAGGGAGTGAGGGTCATGATTCTCTCTTGCAAAACAGGAGAGACAGAACAGAAAGGAGGAATCAGGTGAGAGGTGAGGCCCCTTGGTGGTCAGCAGGTGGTGGGGTTAGCATTGAACCCAAAGTCCTTGGTTCTTTCCACTGATAATAAACTGCCTTGTGCTTAGAAAAATGTCACATTTTATGAATGGGTGGATGAAGGCACAGAGAAGCAAGGGATTCTATGCCAGTTGTCCTGGGTCAGCACCAGTAAAGTGTAGACATCTTGCTGCTAGGTCCAAGCCCTGTTTACTGCTCTGTTTCTAGTGCCCAGCCCAATTTCCTGACACATAGAAAACTGTGATGCAGAAGCAGTGATCACCTCCAGGGCCTCATTACTCAGCAGGCTGTGCTGTTCTGGAGATGACAGCTCAGTCAAGCATTCTCCAGGTATCTCCTGAGAATCCACTTTCCCAGAGGGCCCCAAAAATGGCAGATGAATCATAGGGCTTTCCTGTTGCTCCTGTCCCATCCTTATAGCTTGTCTAGGACACTGGACCATGCAAAGCCCAGTAGGGCCTGAGTCAGCCACAAGTTCAACAAATAGAGAGATGACAGCAGTTTCTAATGGATTCAACCATTCTCCAGGTACAAAAGGGGAAGCCAGAGGGCTGAAGGAAGGGATCCTTTAGGTACTTAACTCTGGAGCTCTAGCCATGCAAGAGCTACCATTGTCATCTCTTTGTTGGGTCTGAATTCTCTGAAGTGACAGCTTTGACTTCAGATCTCCTTCTTTAATTGAGTCTTTGTCACTCTATGGAAAGTAATTTGCACATCCAATAATACGCATAGGTAATGTGACTGAGGTGGGAGAGCTGCGGATACAGAAACCTTGTGGGAGAGCCATCTTGACAAGGGAGCCCTGGAAGCTGAGGTTTCTGGAGGCTTTGATGTCTTGCAGCCTGAGGCAGTGTAGTGTGTTCATTCACCAAAGGTCTTCTGAGTTCCAATTCAGTATGAGGAGGGTGGGGATATAACAATGGATAATAAATGGTCCTTGTTTTCCAGGAGCTTCTAGTCTGAGAAATAACTAGACTTTGAGATCACATAGGAGGCCAGTCATAAATGTGCTTCTGTGCTCTGGGATCAGGGAGCCAAACAGTCCCTTTTAATTAATCTTCATTTAATTTATTCAACCATCTGTGCTGAGCACCTATTTCTGGGAAACACAGTGGAGTGATGGACTAGGATGTAAAAAAGCAGGAACTAAAAAGACTGTGGGACACAAGCTGGCCTTTCACTCTCTCTCCCTGTCTCTCTGTCTCTCTCTCTTTGCTCTCACTCTTTTTAACTCATCCATTGAACAAATGTCTGTGATACTCTTACTATACTCCAGGCTCTGTGCTTGGAATCTGGGAAAGATCAGTGTCCTCACAGGTGTGTGCAAGAGACAACCATTAATCAAATAAGCACCCAAGTTTGTAATTAGGAACTGTGCTCTAGAAAGGTGCAGGGAGCTTTGAGAGTTACCTGTGGGGCCGGTTTAATCAATAATCCATGGGGTGCTGGGTGAGTGCCACAGAAACTATGGATCAATTAAAGATATTTGTTCTTTATTGGTATAGTTATATACACACACATACACGCATATATGTATATATGTCTATACACATTCATGTACACACACACATATGTATATTTTAAGTTACAGCCCAAATACATGATTTCTGGCAATAACAATGAATCTATTTAAAAAGCTGAACATTGACAGAAAATGTAAATTTACTCTCAAAGGTTTTACATCTTAAAAGAGGCCAGGAAAACAGTAGAAGAAAATGTGAGTGAATGTTTGTATAATCTTTGGGTAAGGCCTGTCAAAAAGCATGAAAAAGATTAATAATTCTGATCACAAAACTTAAAAACTTTGGAAAACCACGGACAAAGCTGAAAGACAAGTGAGAAACTAGGAGCATCCTGTCACACGTGTGGCACATTGCTAGCATAGGTGGGCCGGCCAGTGCAGCTGAACTGCATGCCAGAACACTGATCTTTCCCATCAGTTGATAAAGAGCTACTTTCCTAAGACTTTGAGGAAAAGCAAACAGCTACCCTCCCCTATAACCAGAAATTTGCCAATTAATGCCTATATAATGCTACTTTGAAGCTCCAGCTGATTTCATCCTAATTGGCTAATGCCCATGTTCCACAATTGTCAAAATATTTTGAGCTTCACTCCATTCTTAACATAATATTACTGAATGCTTATTATGTGCCAGATACTGCCTGTGTATATTAGATTCACTAACTCATAATCCTCATAGTGACTCCAGGAAGGGGATATTCTTACTATCCCAGATTATGGATGAAGAAACAAAGATACCATGAGGTAAATTCTTGACCACAGTTATGCAGATTGAAAAAAGTTGGAGCAAGCTTGAACCTGGCCAGTCTGACTTTGGTGCTGATACTCATAACCACTGAACATCATTGCCTTTTCCAAATTAACAAGAAGAACAACCCAATAGAAAAATGGGTGAAGGATTTAAGCAGGCAATTTACATGCATATACACACAAAAGAAATATATACAATTAGCCTATGCAAAGATTTTCATCTTCACTAAAAATTAAATAAATGCACACAGCAACAATAATGAGATATTTTTCTATTAATATGATGGGAAAAAACTAAACTAAAAGATGGACAAAACTCAGCCTTAGAGATGTGAGAACTGGACAATCTCAAGCACTGTTAGGGATTGTCATGACATTTTTGGGGCAGTTCGATAATATATATCAAATATACATGTATTTACCCTTTTAAATAACTCTACTTATACGTTTGCCATAAGTAGAAAATTACTGCTGTGCAAAACAATAAATATTCGAGGATGTTTATAAAAGTATTATTTATAACAACAAAACAATGGAAACAACCTGAGTGCCCATCAATAGTAAATTGGTTGAGTGAATTATTGCAACTCCTTACAATAAAACACAGTAACTCTTAAAAATGGTGATTAAAATGAAAATACTTAAATAACAGTTTGTATGAACCAAAATCACATAACAGCTTTTATAGTATGATACCATTTATAGAAAATTATATGCATATGTATGTGCGTGTATGCAAGGGGATATTCTGGAAGGAGAGTCACTAAAGAGTAAATGGTAGATATCACCAGGTGTGGGAGATTATTTCCCCCCCCCTTTTGGGGGGAAATTTCATGTTGTTTGAAGTTTAATATTCAAAAGGTATCATTTTAATAGAAGTAGTAACAATATTTAATTAAAATAAACTGTCGGTAAGATATTGGCTATGGCTTCTAGTCGAGCCTTCTGGAAGACTTTGTACTTCTTTAGAACAGGATTTTTTACACTACAGGTTAAAATCTATTACAGGTTGTGAAATCAATTTGGTAGGTTATAGGCAGCATTAAAAAACAAAACAGACATACAAAGTTGAGTAATATTTCGTGAAGTATATATATTTAGTAAATGTGTGTGTGATTACCCATTTGTGAGGTAAAAAGTTGACATGGGGTCAAAAGCAGTGATTTGGGGTATGTGAAGATGCGCTCCTGGTTGGCCAAGTTCCTGGGATTCAGACACTGAGGAGGTTTCTCTAACCCTCCAACCCTTGGAGCAAAGAAAGAAAAGGTCCAAAGTGAGGTGGGCTGGCTATTCCTGGTCTGGCACCCAAGCCTTTCGTAAAGCTATTGCTCACATTTCCTTTGTTGAAAGTAGTTTCTTATCAGCTGCATCAAGTAATATAGAGACACAGCTTTTCCAAACAGAACCAACAGCTCTCTGAGGGCAGAGCTGCTTGCACAGATTGCACACTTGAGTATCCTTGGGTGAGAAGATGCAGGGTCACCTTGCAAGCATCACCTTATGTAGAGAATAATTTATGCTTCCTCTTGACCAAATCAAGCATTATATTGGTAATGACCCCAAAGGAGCATATAGACAGAAAGACTGTGTATAACAATGATAATACTAATAATCACACTAATAAAATATTTTGAAATTCAAATGCAAATATGACCCAAAGATAGCAAGCCATTGCAAAGAGTTGTATTAATCATGTTACTTATTTTCGGTATTTTATGATGCTTTGACATCTTGGAGACGTATGGACCTGTTCCTCTCAGGGTTAGCTAATTCTTAGAGACAGCAAACAACTTGCCCATGAGCACAACTTTGATATGCAAACCAACAAATCCATAGCTCATACTCTTTTGCCTTTTTAAAAAAAATCAGGCTCTAATAATCTGGGACACTATCCTGCTGCCCTAAATGACCCTAGACCCAGGTGACAACTAGACATCACTTGGCAACTAAAGACAACCTCTATAGTTGAGGGCCTACAAGTTTTTCAAACTATTCAATCCTCAGACTGCTCAGCTGCTTATTCTGCCTCACTCATCTCTTCCCACAACATCTGCAATAAAAGCTTTTGTTCATGTTGTTTTCCTCTTACTCTTTCTGACTCCTGAGAGATACTGATGCTTCCATGTGTGGCTCTGTGTGGGGTGGCATGTGCCCTCCTCTTGGTAAATGTAAATAACGAACTATCTTTTCAATGGCAAACTTTTCCTGATCTATTGATCTTGCCATGCTTGATTATAACAAACCAGGGTTACATTTTAAAAGAAAGGTCAATCAATTCCAACTAATGTAGTCACTCAAAATTCCCAGATTATTCAGAATAATTAATAGTGGGCTCAAGCCATTTGAAGATTTACATTTTCACTCTGAGAATAAATTTAAGATTGCAGAGAACTTATTCTATGATCAGAGGAGACATCTGGAGGGTGAATGACATTTAAAATCCATTGACATAAAGTCAAGAGACTGACACAGTAATGACTTTAATAATTCTATGAGAGTTAATTCTAGAGGCCTAGATTAAGATGATTTTTAGTGCTGTATATTTGCAAGAGCATGCAAGAGTGGTCCTGAGAACAAGGTAGGAATCAACCCTGTCTGTGATGTGTCAACAACTGGAGCAATGCTTTTCAGAATCTTTTCTCAAAGGTCTTTTGCTGAAAGTGTTAAGCAGCCTAACACCCTTCCTGATAACAGTGAGCTACACCTGGAAGTGATCTTGTGAATGAGCCACTGCTCTCTCTCTTTCACAGAAAAGCTTCTCACCTTCCTTGAAAAGGATTGTGTAAAAGCTTTCAGTCTAGGTCACACCAGGGAGATTCTATGTTGGAAGCATTTATTCTGTTAGAACCATTTGACAACAGGAAATTGTCAACCAATTTCTTAAGCTCCTGGTAGTTTATAAGGGGAATCCAGGATTATTTCTTCTAGATTCAAACACTACACCCATTCATTTATCAGAGAGAAGTGGTCTAAGAGAAAAAGAGTAAAGAATCTAAAAATCACATTAGACAAGTGCTAGTAGAGCACGAGGGGCTGCAGTGAGAGTGGGCATGGAAGGCAGAGACAGGCAGAGGGCTAGCATGGGCTGCAATCACACAGGCCTGGGTTTGAGTCACATGCTTTTTGACTTACCTACCCTGAGGCTTGGTTTCTTCATCATCAAAGCAGTGAAATCATTCTAATCTCAAAAAATTGTGAAAGGCAATGAGATTAAACAGGTGAAGCTCCTAATGTGCTTAGCTCTCAGTAAATACTACTTATTATCACCTGCCCTTCTCCCTCCCTTCCTTCCTCTTCTTTCTTTCCTTCTTTCTTCTACACTCCATTTCTATCCCTCCTCCCCTCTACCCTCCAAGGTTCAGCTTCTAGAACCCAATGTGCTGACTGGTTAGGACAAGATGAAAACCTGAGCCCTTTGGGCTGCATGAATTCCACGGAAACCCTGACCACAGCTCCCTAATCACTGTAGGCAGGACCAAGGTACCCATGCGTCCTTTCATCTAATGACGCATGGAAGGGTATAGAATGAGGAGAGACTAGCAAGGCAGAACGAGGGCTATCTGATTGCCTTTTTCCTCCTTCAGATAAAAGTGAAATTTCTGGAATTGAAAAAGCACAATATTCCCCCATAAAAAAGAAGACAGTTAAAATTTACTTCTAGTGCAATGCAATAAAGGAGAAAATAACCCTCAACATCATGAAATGACTCCATGGTTTCCCCTTCATATTTGCAACCTAAGGTCTTTATTGCTACTGGCTCACTTATCCCAAGCATTAATTTTCTATTGTGAATAAAATTAATGAGTTTAGCAAATTTTTGGTGCTCATAAAATTGTGCTTTTCATTACTGAGGTTAATAGCCTTTTGGAGGCACCTCCTTTTGGAGGAGTGCCCACAGAGCTGAGACTGGCAGATGCCACTAGCTGGGACTTGGGGCTTACCCACACCCAGTGCTGGCCCTGGGACCCCAGAAGCCAGCTCCTTCTTCTTCACACCCTGCCATCTCTTAACTGACCTCCAACTTAAAGCTTACCTTTCTCAGAAGCCCTACCTGATTAACCCTGAGCATGATAACAACCCCATAGTGTCATTTCCTCTCAATAGTTATGCACAAAGTTTGTGACAGCCTGATGGGGGAGGCAGTCAATTTAATGGGGCTGAGATGGGGATGTGAAATGAAATGCCCCACGCCAAGGGGTATGCAGGCTGAATGGGACTTGTTCTAAGTGCCACAGGAAGAGCACAAGGAGGCCAGCAGGAGTGGGTCATAGTCCTGCATGCCTAATTTGGGTTCTCAGGACAAATGACTATAGAATTAGAGACTCTTCCAGATCTGTTTTGTGTCTCTTCTCACAGTGCAGCCCTCTAGGCCAGGCAAAATTCACTAGCCACGTCCAGCCATTGTCTTTGAGAATAAAGTTTTAATAGAACACAGCCTTGATCATTCATTTACATATTGCCTATGGCTTTCCAGAGCCACTACTGCCATTTTGAGTAGCTGCTACAGAGATGGTATCACCCACAAAGCCAAAATATTTACTATCTGACCCTTTATGGAAAAAGTTTGCTGACCCTGCTCTAAACTCTTTCTGCTACTTGAAATAAACCCTCCTGATGCTTAGCCTCAAATAAAATATTTCTGGCTTCTGTTCTGATGCATTAAATCCTTTTGTAGCTAATGGAGAGGTGTTAAGAATTAATATAATTACGGAATGCAAATACAAGGGCTTGGTTGTCTGAATGCCTGTGTTTGGATCCTGGCTCAAACTAGTTACTAATGACTGTGTAATAATAATGATGATTACAGTAATAGTTGTAAATGCAGTAACAATTTCTATTTACTCAGTCATTATGTAATAGGTATTGGGTTGGGCCTTTAAAATATTTTATTCCATTTAAAGTATCACAAAAAAATCATATTCTGTCTTTTCTCTCTACCATGGCTCTGAGCAGGTAGCCTGCCTGGTATGTAAGGAGGTCTCCATATGGAGAACCATTTTGTAATACACCAGAAGGTCAAGAAAGAACCAACAGCTGCCTTGCTTCAGGGAGTAGAAGGCTTTTTTCATGAAGTAGAAGGCTTTTTTTATGGAAGTTGGCACAAAGACCGTGGGGACCCTCCCACTTTCACCACCACCCCCACCACTAAGTAGCACTATGACCAGGGCTTCAGCACTAGGGACATACTGCTCCTCACAGACTATCTCTCCAGTCTCACAGAACAGACAGTGCAGGGGAGCTGAGGACAAACATCCTCCGGCTGAGCTCTGGCTAGTTTGGCATGCTGCAGGGAGGACCTGGACATGCCATATGGGGAGCATATTGAGGCTTAGAAGGCCATGTTTTTGGCTGTGGGAAGAAAAGAAGCTGGGAATTGTGCAGTTGTGGGCGGGCTATATATGCAGCTAAGTGGAAGGAGAACTCCCACCTCTCTGGGTATCTTCTGAGCTTAGTCCTCAGTGGGGAGTGACATAAGAGGCTCTCATTATAGTAGAAAGTCTCATGCCTAGACCTGAGAAAGCATTTCCCAGGTACAAGGAATTAAAGAAATCTTAAACTTTATAGAAAGAACATAGTGTCATTTTATAAATCATTTCTTTTTCCAAGTGGTTATAAAATAAAGTGCCAAAAGATACAATGAAGAAAATAAAAATCACAGCATTCTTTCACTGAGATATATGCACTGTTAACACGAGGTCGGTGGCCTTTTTGGCCTCTCCATGGATGCATATATGAAGGAACAGGCAGATCTTTTTATAGGGATGGAGTAAGACTCATCACGGTCTGTCTCTGCTTTCTTTCCTCCTCAGCTTTTTGTTGAGGATCTCTGTCTTTGTCAGCTAGTAGACCCATGTAGATCTTTAGCTCTAGCATTTTCTACTTTGTAAACAGAGTAAGTTTGTAGAGGGTTAGAGTTATTAATCTGTGCGGGAAAGCCCAAGCCTGTTTGGACAAGACCCCCCCAGGGCATTCTTTGTTTAACTGTGAGGGATACTGAGGGCTCTGGGCCCTGAGAGGTGTCTTGTTTGTGAACCTCAGGAGAGTAAGCACAGGCTGTGCCCCATCTGGGAGGGTGGGGAGAGGCATGGATGGAGCCTATGCCTATTTGCCCATACAAATGTACAGATGGGGATGGGCAGAGGAGCTTCTTGTGAAATAGCACTGCTAGAGGCCAGGACCCTGGAGCAGAGCTCTACAGCTGCTCTACCTGGGTAATCCAAGTGGATGAGGAGCTTGCTTTCCCCTCAGCTGGCATATAGTTACCTTCTGCCACCTGGTTTTCTTGGAGCCAGCACAGGGACATTGGGTTGGAAGCCAGAACTTACTTTTTTTTCCCTCTGGCTTTCATTACCCCAGTACATCCCTATATCTTGGCCCTGAAGGTTTAATCAATTAACAATTCATCCTTTTTTCTGCTGCCAAAGTAATTTAGCTAAAATGCAGATCTGAACTCGGTAACTTCCTGTGTAAAATCTTTCAATAGCTCCCTGTCACCTAAAGACAGAGTTTCTGTTCTGAAAGGAAGATTGTGAGGCTCATGTAGCCCAGCTCCATGATCTCCTGCCACTCACAGCTTCCTTGGACATACCTTCCAGCAAAGGCGAGCTGCCAGGAGGGATCTCCCAAACCATGCTGCTTCTCATTCCCATGCCTTTCTTCTGCTTGAGAGGCCCTTCACCTTTTCTTTATGGTCATCTCCTAGTCATCCTCAAAAACTTGGCTCAGGTATTCCCTTCTGGAGCCTTCCTAGCCTTTCCCTACCCCCTTCACTCCAACAATCAAACGTGTGTGTATGTGTTTGAGAAATACTTTCATTCACACCCAGCTCTACAAGGGTTTGGATGTGTGTCTGTCCTCCACCAGACCTGGGTCTCTTGACTTTATGTCTCTGGACTTGGCAGTGTGCCACGTATGGAGTTGGTACCCAGTGCATTTCTGTTGAATGAGAGAACAACAGGACTATGATTTCTCTAACCTTCGGTTTGGAGTCTGTGTCAATGTGCTCAAGCGGCAAAGTTAGGGGAATGGAGATGAGTCTAGTACAAAGGGTGCTGGATCAGTAGGTACTTGTTTGCCACTTGCCATCTGGTGGCTTATTCCAGGTCTGCAGCTTTGAGACCTGGGAAATCAGGCCCAGTGTTGAGCCCAGGCTACCCTTGACAGTGGTCAGTGTACTGCTCAGAGCTTTGACAGTAGCTGGAGACTTCAGCTCTAGCTTTGGCTTTATGTCTAGCAATGTGTGTGACCTGGGCAAGTCACCTCAGTTCTCTAAGCCTCGGGTTCCCCATCTCTAACATTAGCACGGAGGCCCTATGTTCCTTTGACATTATCTCATCTCTGAGGTTCTGAGCTTACTGTGCTTGGAGAATCACTCGAGAAGCAAAGGCTTGGGGAAAGGAGGGAAGAAAAAAGTAGGGGAGGGAGCTCCTCTGCTTTAGTAGCTTTTGGGGGAGTAGAGCTGTGAGTTACAAGCAGGTACCTCCCTCAAGGACTCAAAAGAAAGCTGAAATGACAATGTTACAAGGCAAGGCTCTCTCACTTTCCTTGTAACAAGTCCTTATCTGGGGGAACATAAGTAGTAAGTCAGGCTCCACACCTCAGAGCCTTTTCCCTGCCCTCCTCTTCCCTGTCTCTACCTCACCAGCCCTACATGCTGCAGCCAAGCACACTCTGAGCTAGGAGATGAAGCTTTCCAGAAAGGCCTTCACCCAGGGGTTCCCTTTGTGCCTTTTAAAACAATGGGAATAATGGTATCTCTTGACAATATTTCAAAAAGTCTAATAAAATTTGTGCTTAGATCTATATTAAGGCTGCAAAGCCTAACTGAAACATCAAAGTCTCTAATTTCGGCTTAAATTATAGCAACTTGGTGTGGTTATCTCACACCAATCAGCAACTCTAATGGGCACTTATAATATGCACAGACTTGTTAAAAAAAATGGGAGACAAAGCATAAAAAAGTCTAGCAAACAATTCTTTGCAACATAAGGAAGAAATAATAAAAGAGAAAAGGTTTGGAATAATTGAGAGGAAAGGCCTGGAAGCAGCAAGAAGGCCCCTAGTCTGATACGTGAGGAACCTGCCCAGCAGAGATGAGATGGCTCACCCCAGCCCACATGGGGTGCAGGTGACTCCCAACTCAGGGCTTCTTCCTTACCTGTCTAGAACTACATGCACTATTGTTTGGACACATCAAGGTATTTGCTTTTTGCGGGGCAAAGACTCCTAAAATGAGCCATGCAATCAATGTTGAGTCTGATCCCTAAGGAGCAAGAAAGTATTTATGCCATTATCAAGATCCAATCACTTCCCATTTTCATGGGAATACACCAGTGCCTGCTCCAATAAAAACATCATTCTTTGAGGATGTTACTCATCCTGAGTTTTCTCTGTGAGGCTGCCAGAGTGTGTGGCTTTCACAAATCGGGTGTAATGGTAGGACTTATAGCCCTGAGGCCCACTAAAGATAAAAAGAAACTTTGCAAACATACAACTGGCCCAGATTGAGCTGACTTTAGTAAAATGTATTCTATCAATTTACTGAACATCTTCTATCTGATGGGCCCTATGCTAAGAGGTGAGGGTGTAGAAATGAACAAGGAGCTAGCCGCCAGTGGAGAACTGTAGAGATTTGTGCACAACTCAAATCATATCTAGCTCACAGAAAATATTTTTAGATGAGTAAAGAGGTGAAGTCAATAAATATTATATTTGCAGTGTAGGCAATAATATTGATGTACTCAGGAAGGTGTTTTCATTGCTAATTTGGGGAAACAGAGAAGAGAAAGGGACTTGTGAATTAAGAATTTCAGGAGATACAGAAGACAGAAAGAGCATTTCAGATTGAGGGTACAGGCAGTGTAAAGGCACAGATATTGAAGGGCCTGGGATATGTGGTGTGCCATATCAGTGGTCCAGAGTTTGCATGTATGTGAGGCAGCTGGAGGCCAGTGTTGATGAGAAATAAAGGCTGGAACTGCATTGCAGAGGGCCCTAACTGCCAGATAAGAACATTCCATGCATATGGCAAGAGACCCAGAGTCCCTAGAGAGATCTACTCAGTTCTTTGTTCTACCTTTGGTTTAGTGTTAAAAATGAGGAGAGAGGGGACCAGAAAGGAGGAGAGATTGTCCAAGCCCTATGTTCTCTGGTCTTTGAGTCCCTCTGGTGACTGCTCATGCAAAATCTTAGAGAACCAGGGATAAGATGTGACTTGGGTCTCGACTGGGAGCCTCCTTCTCAGCCTCAGAGAAGGAGAGATTTCTGGACATGGAGATGTTGAAAAGCTGACAATTTACCTTCAACTTGGTTCTGTGAGCTTGTGTCAGGTAAGTCAGCTGGAAAGTACTCCTTGGGGTCCAGTTTGTAGTGAGCTGCAGAAGTGTGTAGACTGTGCTTGCAGTTAAGAAAAATACACAGGTCAGAAGCCTTCTAAGCTGAAAGGAAGGAAGGGACTAATGTATATGAGTGACTACTTAAAATCAGGAACTACGCTGAGCAGTTTAAAGTAAGCTATTTCAATTTAATGGTTATAACAAATTCTATGTGGTTTGGCCCTATTTTACAGATGTGGCAACTAAGGTTCAGAGAGGTTAAGCAACTTCTCCTAAATCATGTTATAAGTGAAGGAGCTAGGGTTTGAATTTATTCACCTACCTCTAGATTCAGTGTACTTCCTACTCTGTTCCCCTCCCCTTCTCACCCCTGGGGTCTTAATGGAGTCCCACTTTGAATCATCTGTAACCCCTGAAGATTTGCCCAGGGTATGATGGAAGGCTTGCCCTTCATTGTTGCCCTCACCTCCTCAGCCCACAGGATCATTTAAACAAGATGGCTACTGATCAGAGTGTCTAGGAGTTTAGGCCATTGCTGCTATTGCTTTGTCTTTCCTCTTTCACCCTCAATATGAACTAGGGGCAACACCCCCTTGTCCTGTGTGAAGCTTGGCTTATTTCTGACCCTGGCCTGGACAGTAGCTATGGATGGGGCTTAGTACACAATGAATGAGGCAGAGAGTAAAGAGCATCACAAATCTGGGTTAGAATTTGGTGGATCTATTTTCCTTTGTGGATTCAGCTTTGGAACTAGTTCTGACTGTTATCTGGACTCCCCAATGAGCTTTTCCCCCACTGGTGCCTAAGAGGGGCTCTGTGCATAGGCTCCTGGGGATCAGAGTGGACACTGATGCATGACACCATAGTGGTTATCAAAATAGTGACCCCAGGCTAGGCAAGGAGGCAGACCATAGATACCATCATCCCACTGGTGGCTTCTTGCTGAGGTAACTACAGCCTGCAGCCCTTCAGCTGCTCATGTAGGCAGCTCAGTGCATTCCCATGATTTCAGAGGGCTTCCTTTCCAAAGAGACCTTCTTTCCTAGTGCCTTTGTGTTTGGAGAATTGGAACCAGCAATCTCCATCTAAGTTGACTAAAGAAGGAGGCAGTGGGCACCACAATACCATTATAAAATATATAATACAAGATATACAATATGTTCTATGGTTAAGTGGATCCCAAGTTAGCTCCCCTGCAGGACAGCTGCCAAAGGCCAGACTCAGAAGATGGAGATTTATTGTGGTTAAGTATCTACCCTCATTAGAACCCAAGCTTACCAAGAAGGGGCTACTAGGAGCTGTTTGCTCTCAGTAAAATACTTACAAGGATGAAAGTATCTTGTGCTTATTAAGTGACCATGAGCTTAGAGGGAAAGTTGTGGAGAACAGGATGAAACTAAAACAGGGGAGACCCCAGGTGACAATGTGTCTCCACTGGAGGGTGCAGCAAGAGAGAACATTCTATGACAGAGACCGATGTGTGCTGCATCAGTGTTGATGCTGACTGGACTGAGGGATCCTGAGTGAATCTTCTAGCCATGTTGGGCCTTAGCTTTCTCATGTATAAACTGTTTTGGACTAAATGATAACTAAAGGATTTTTACCATTCCTGGTATTCTGTTTTCTGGAAGCCTTTAGGAAAAAAGAGACCTTATCTTCATTTTATCGTATTTAATCTTTGTTCTTCTTTGGTTGGGAGAGACTATAGATAGGAAATGAATAAGTCTAGTGAAAAAGTATGTTAAACTGATTCCCTGAGAATCCAGAGTAAAGAGATGCAATGACTATGCACTTCTAAGGGATTATGCCCAATGACAAAATTAACAAGAGAGGCATGGAACTGTCCAGCAGAGAAATAATGCTCAAACTCAGGAAGGACAATTCTGTTCCAGAGGATTCAGTCCCTACATCATGCTTCACTGTGCACCAGATGCCCAGGAAGAAGACAAGTGAAAACTGACCTTGTTCTTAAGGAGCTTACACTCAGGGAGGGAGGTTTGGCACAAAAACTGCAACTTCTAACACTGAGCTATTGAAAAAGACATCATTAGTGCCGGGGTTCAGAGGACAATTAAGAAGTGAACTGTAAAAACTTGAGAGAGATTTGAAGTGGGCTTTAATCATAAGAGTATACAATTTAGTGGCATATTGGTGAAATTTCAAGCAGAAGAAATGACATCAACAAAAAGAGGTTTGCAATCTTTGCAAAGAGGAGAGGTGGTGAGGAAGAAGAACAAAGAAAGGAGGAAAAGAGGAGGAAGCTATTGGAGAAAAGGAAGACGAGAGGAAGGGAGGGAAAGAAATAAATATGGAAAGTGACTCTGAAGACAAGCCAGTGTGCAGGCCCACGTGCTTCTCTGGCACCACTCTAAGCTGTGGGCTTGGAACTCAGTCTGGGAGGAGAGAGCTGAATATAGGGGGAGAGAGAGAACTGGAGAGAGGAATAAAGAAGAAGCCATTTCACACTGAGAAGCAAATGCCCTAGCAAGAGCCCTGACCCCTCCTGCTCAAGGAGGGGGAACCCCCACCTCAAAAATAAGAAGCCATGGGTCCAAGATTCAGGACCCCGATCCCTTAGGGGCCATTGAGAATGTGCTCATATGCCTTTTTTCTTCCTTGCTGAATTCTTCTTTTTTGGACTGCCTTCCCATTTGTTGGCTCAATTCTCCCTCAGTGTAAACTTTGTGGCCCATGGTCCAAAGATTGAAGGTCAGACAAAGGGTGTGCTTGACCTGCTGTTGGGATATCAACTGCCTCTATGAGAATGTCCACTCTCCATGGCTATATAAGATGCCTGCATCACCCTATCCCCTTTCCAGTGCCCAAGGATACAGGTTGACCTTCTGCATCTGTTTTAGGCTTGGACTACCTCTTTTTTCCCCCATGGGGAAACCCCTTGTAGCTCACCTATTCAAAGAAGTTGTTATTGCTAAGCTTCCATGCCAGTATCATCTTTACTCAAAGTTTAACTATTGAATCTTTCACTCAATTGTTTAAGATTAACTTGTTTTCTTATTTCTTAATCTCTTTAAATAGGTGTGCATCTATACCTGTGCAGCTGCTTTCTTTCATCCTTAACTTGGTCTAAAAGGAGGACTTTGTTCTAAAATGAGATTTTGTTAATACTTCCAGCAGCAAAATGCATTATGTTATTTCTGTGCCCGAGTTTCCTTTTTCTACAATGATCTCCTTATTCCCCTCCTACCTAGAAATAGAGGGAGGCAATGAGGTGGGAGATAAAGCTTTTGAAAAGATATTCTTCAGATAAGACAAAGGCCTCTTATAGCAGTAATGGCTATTGGAATTGTTTCCTTTTACTTAACACTGGGGTTTTCACATAGGAGTGCAGCCCACACTTTCAAATCTTCAGTAGGAAATAACAGTTGGGACCAACTCCCTCCTGCTGAAATGTAAGAATAATCATCTTTCATAATGAGACATTTAGGTTATATTTAATAAAAAAATTTCTAACAGTTAAGCATTGATTATCACTAGTGCATTTTATTGTGGAGGAGGGTTTCTAATCTAATGACCCTAAGAGAAGGATAATTGATCTGTCCATAACAGATTAAGAACATTACAGGTTCAAAGTACTGCTAGCCTGGACCAATCTACCCCTAAATATCTGACTTTATGACATTTTTGATCTCTGAATGAATACAAGGTAGTACCTCTCCTTCCATGCTTCCCTGGGGACCCAGGCTATTTTATCCTCTCTGAAAGAGAGGGGAAACATCCATTATGAAAACCAAAAAGTATAATTTGAACCTACATGCAATTAAAAGTTAAATTAAACGGGTTCATAAAATCAGACCCTCCTGGTTTAACAAGCCTGATTATGAAAGTGGCTTGTCAAACCCTGGCTGAGAGGTGGTGGTGGGGAGTGGGACAGGGGGAGATTCACAGCTCTTCTATAATTCTCTGTCATTACCATCCAGATGGGTTTTCTAGCTATATAGCCCATGGTTTCTGTGTCCCCTGGAGGGCAAGTGTGATGAGAGGAAACACTTCACTCCTAAAAGGGGTCTCCCCAACCTCCACAGGTCATTGAGGGCTCACCTGATGCCCCATCTCTGAGGTCTGTGCCTGGGTTGGGGAGATGCTGGACCCACACAAAGCAGATGCAACAACAATGTTCACAGGCTAGTTCTGGCTCTCCTGCCCCACTTCCCACTCTGTCATCACTGGCTAATGTTGACCAGATACCACAGAAGGAAGAGACAGCACACGTGTTGTAATTATAGGCTGTGATGTTCTTTTTGCCTGGGTATCTGGAAGAAAAACAGTTAAGTGGAGAAACCCACCTTGATTTCTCAGAGAGCTGAATGAAGGTCAAAAAATATCAGAATATCTATTTTTCAATTATATATATTTACTTCATTTAGAAAAAAAATAATAAAGAGCCTGACAGAGTGGTGATTAGAGAAGACAACCCTCACTTGTGAGCATAGTTATTGTTATGGTGGTTATAGCCAAACAAATCCAAAGTGATAGAAGAGATAGAGAAACTGGCAACATTGACTCTTTAATTAGATAAAAGAAAGCCAGTCCCAGGAAGCTGATGAAAATCTGGCTGAGTTAGGAGATGGGCACTGCAGCATGGACAAGCACAAGCACAATGTAAGCCAAGAAAAATTCCAGACAAATTAGGAAGGAGGGCTCTTTGCATTTCTCTACATAGAAATTTGGTTAATTAATCGCAAAGGGCAAAAATTGAAAATTGTTATGATTTGTATCAAATGTGCTTATATGTTTATGTTCTCCTAAATAATTCTTTAGACCATCTTATATCAATATGGCTTTATTTGATTGTGTTTAATTAGGTTAACTGCCTTAATATAATTTTGGAAATAACATAAATTAAAAATAGCATTCTTTAACATTTTGCTTAGTTTAAGAAAATGTACTTTTATTAGGCAAGTGTATTCAAGTAGGAGAACATGCTGGGGTTCTGGGAGGCTTGAAAGAGATCATCATATCTACTGGAGGCCTAGCAGTTCATATTAAAATGTTAAAATTCAGACTCTTACATTAAACAGCTAGCTTTGAATGTTGAACATGGACTCATTAAACACCTGGCTCTGTGCTTAGTGTTTTACATGCTGCAGCCCACAGTTGGTTCCTTACTCAACCCTATGGTCCTTTCTTCCTGTTTTGGGACCATGAAGGCATGTGTTTCAAGGACGCTGACCTGAAGGGGCAAGTCAATCATGGTAACATATCCCTAGTAAGTTGATAGCTTATAAAGTAAGTGAGGGCAGGGAACACAGTCTTAGCCAATGAGATAAAGAGAAAGGTTAGGAGAGAGGCATCTGAGGAAGGTTTCTTGACAAGACATAAGGCAGAGGACACCTCTCTTTTCCCTCTGGAAGTGTCATGCCTGGCTGTGGTGTCGGGACTGTGACAACCTTACTGTGACCATAGGGGCACCTAGCATATGAACAGATCCAACATAACAAGGGTGGCAGAATGATAAGATTAAAAGAACCTATGTTCCTGATGACATTGTTGGATCGTTCCATTAAAAATTCCTGAAATTTTTTTCCCTATAACTATTTGTTTTGTAGGTTGATAAATTTCCTTATTAAAATTGAAATATTTTGTACCCATAGGTAACCAGACATTTATTTCTTAGACCAAAAATCTTATAAAGTAGTTACTATTATATTCCTTTTTCTGGTGAAAAAATTGATGCTTAGTCATGTAACTTGCATAAGATCATGTAACTAGAAAGTGCCAGAGATGAACTCAGGCTACCCCAGAGCAATTGCTTTTGACTGTTACATCCCCTAATAAAGTTTCTGGTGGCCACTTATCTGAGGGGTCCTCTGGAATGCTAGCCGGACAAATTGAAACCTAGCAGGATAGATCTCATCATACAGCAGTCGGGCACTGCTCTCTTTGTCCTCTTCCTCCAGCCAGAGAGTAACTGCAGTGGTGACAGCATCTTTGATTGCAAAAGTAGTGACAATTTATATCTCTCATTTCATTACACTATCTATCAGCAGACAGTCAGACTCTAAAAATCAATTCCACACTGTCTCGGTCCCCCCACCAAAGATGCATCTAAAAACAGGAATCATATTCAAATTATTGGCTGAATGAGGGCAGTGAGTTTCCAGGGGCCTGTGGATTTTTATTCAGTTATTTATTTTGAGACTGAGCCAAATTTCTCTCTGCCCCTGGGCTGCTGAATCTCTGCCCCTTTGCCTTGGTTGGGGAGAGTTGTGAACCAATGATGTGCTTCTGTTTGTTTCCCTGGCCTCCAGGTGGCCTAGGCTCCCCTAAGTGGACCACATGGTCACACTGATTGTTTGATCTCATCTGGACCCAGCAGCAATCAGGACACAGCTGGTTTATGGATCACTTTGTCAAAATGTTCCATCCTCCAGAGTCCAGGAGAACATTACTATGGAAAGTGCCAGGGGCATCCAGCAGGCATTGGCAGTTTCCAGGATTTGGACTAGAACCAAGGGGAGGGGTCACAGCAAACATGGAAATGAAGGGCAGAGAGAACAGACAGATAGAGGGAGCATTTGAGAAGGAGGGTCTTTTAGACCTTAGGGAGTGGGAAAGACTAGTTCAATAATAATGACGATAGTTTCTCATATCTGTATTTTTAGTTTCAGAGCACTAAGTGGAAACTCACAATACCCTGTGACATGGGCTTAATCAATATAATAATGAACATGTGGCAGATAGCAATGACGATAGTTATCCTGTTTTAGAGTCATTATTTTTGTAATCACTTTAGTAATTACTTTACATAGATTGTCTCATTTAATCCTTATAACAACCCTGTGAAGTAGATGCTATCATTGTTCCCATTTTACAGAAGAGGAAATGGAGAGGTGTTAATTGAGTTTTTCAAGGTTGTATAGCTAGTAGGCATCAGAGCCTGGGGGAGAACACAGGTCTTCTGGCTTCAGGCTTACACTCTCCCTGCCAAGCTACAGAGATGGCCCAGTATTTGAGTTCTTAGCTGGGCATCAGGATAAACTTGCCTCTTACATCCAGAAGCCAGTAGAAAATTGAGGGAGTTGCACCTTTTATTAGGAGACAGGGAGATGAGTCTTCTACAAGGATTTGCTTATGAAGCTGTTTATTAACTTTCTGGGCATTTTGCTGATGGTACAATTTGCAGAGCTGTTAATGGTAATGAAACTCTAGTGAGTGTCAAGACACACAGGGGAACTGAGAAGTGAGAGGAACTGCCAGCCATTCGAGCTGCACTTTGCTAGGATTAATGAAGCCTGTGTGCTCTCTAGATGTTGACAGGCCCTAGAAACATCAGGTGCCACCCAGTCAGTCTTGTGAGCTTGTCAACCTCCTTCTACTCTCTTCTTTTCCCGCTGACACCAGTCACTGGAGAAGAAATTGTCATAACCTTCAGCCTTCCACTTTCCTTTTACACTTGAGTTTGGGGCTCTGATGGTCATTCAGGCACATGTTTTATAATTCTGAATCAACTTTGAATTCAATTGCTGGACTTCTAATACCATGCTTGTATGGCCCATGTTACTTTGTATATGAAATGTGGAGAATAGTTCAACTCCATAATGAGGAAGAACCTGATTCTAGTAATTTAATCTCCATTAAAGTCATCACAATTTATTGATGTTTTTAAAAAGAAAAATGTAACCCCCCCAAAATACACCAACAGAGGCAGCTTGAGCAGAACTGTCCATCAAACAACCTCAAGTTTAAGATCTTAAGAGTGTGGTTTTTGAATGGAGATTGAGCTGAGAGACCTGGGACTTTGTCTCTTATTGGCTCAGCATGGTAAAACTAGCAGAAGAGCTAAAAGAGGAGGGAGCAAAAGATGATTAAGATGTTCTTCACTCAACTCCAAGAGGGCAAGTCTGTAATGTTCACTGCATTGTCTTTGAGCACTTTTTATGGGGCAGCCACTCTTTTCAGCTTGGGCAAAAAGTAGTCTGTAAGATATAGAACCTGACATCCAAGAGCTCCTTCTGGTGGCAAAGGTGGATGTGTAAATTTAAGGAGGGAAAGGCTATGAAAGCATGTGAAGAGAGCACCATATCAGGAAAGAGAGGAGAGATGTGAATTCCTTTTGGTCTGCTAAGCCTTCACCGAGGATGTCACTGGGGTGGGTAAGGTCATGAGCAGCATTCTCCCAGATGAAAGAGGTGGGGAATAGGCAGCATGGTGTGAGACCTTGGCATACTATTAACTGATCTAAGCCTCAAGTTTATCATCTATGAAATAAAGATAATGGTACCCATTTTACATAACTGTGGTCAGAACATAATGTGAATGAGTAGTTCATCTATGTGAGGCTATTTCTGTGAATTAGTTCCTCTTATAAATTCCAGGGGCAGCAGGATCTGCAGAACAGAGCAGGGCATGTCTGGAAAAGGCTGCAAAATGCTTCTGTCTGGCAAGGGCTGTGCTGAGTGAGTCAAGGATTTTTAGTCTGGAGTAATTCATTCTCCATCTGGCTCCCCCAATTAGGGTGATTCTGATGCGGAGAATTCCTGTGTTGGGGGCAAATGCACATCCCCTACTTTGATGAAGCTACATTTCTCCTTGGCTGGGGCAAGGTCTGGAAACAAAAATGGAGAAATAAAGTCCTGGAAAGAGCCCTAACCCCGTGTCCATCTGGCCAATAGGAAACATGCCATGTTCTCGGCTTAGGGACTTGGGGACTGGTCCAGCTGCTAAAACCCCTCCAGGAGGCAGCTCCCTTTTGGTCAACCTTATGCAGTAAATATCTGAGGCTACCAGGAGGTCTTCTCCAAGGGTCAGTCCCAGCGAGTGGCTGTGCCCACACATGGCAGAATTTCAGGGAATCTTAGAAGTTCCTCTCTTCCCAGTGTCTCCTCCTGTGGTCAGAAATTCTATCTTACATATGTGGGTTAAAATCCTGAAAGTCGCCGCTAGTATACTGATGCATTATCCTGAAGGAGGAGCCCATAATGCCATTAGCACACAGGCTCTTACTGAATAGAAGTGAGCTGCCATCGGAAATGTAGACCGGGATGTTGAGGGAATGACATATTCATTCAGCTTGACTAGAGAAGAGCATTGTCCAGATGGACAGGAAAGTTAAAATAACTTGATGAATTCAACCCACAATTTATTCAGCTCTAAAACTGGTTCTATGGAAAGTCAGTCGCTGTTCCTACCGACAGCACCCAATTAGTGGTAACCCTGAAAGAAAGGGGTGCAGAATACAGAATAGAGAAGTTTGGAGGAGAGTGGTTAAAGGTGAGGATGGGACATCTGAGAAAGTTCTTGAAGGTTGGGCAGGATTTCTGCCAGGAGAGGTGAGATGCACGCATGCGTGCGTGTATGTGTGTGTGCGCGTGTGAACATGTGGTCGGTGTATTTCCAGAGGAAGTGGTGGCCTAAGAAAATTCAATCTGACTGTATGAAGAATTCATATATGAGGAGGTTAGGGGCAGAGTCTTACTCAGGAGTCTTGCACTTTTAGTGAAAATATTGAGAGTTTCTGAACAGGAGAATTATTCATGATTTGAAAAACAGATCTGGTGGTGTAAGATAGAAACAGGCTGATGGGGCTCTTAGGACTGGTTGCAGTGACGCCCTCTCCCCATAAGTGGCTGTCAGAAAAGAAATACTCTCAGAGTACTTTCTAAGTGCCTACTGTGTGTGCAGGAATTATACACTGGTAACTAGTTTTAGCAATCAGCCAGTGAAGAGAAGTTGATTCTGTCATTCATTCTTTCAACCAATATGCATCTGGTGCTTCAATGATACACTCAGGGGAGAGATATAATCTGCATTTTCAGAGAGCTTACCTTCTAATATATTTTTATTGCTCCTTTTACAGAGGAGAAAAATTAAATGTGTAGAATTCCAGAAACTTTTTCAATTAGCAGAGCATAGATTCAAACCCGACTTGCTCAAATGACATTGTAATGTCCAGTGAAATTTCCTAATCATCAATGAGGGACTGTATAGGGGTTATCATTTATAAGATATCATTGATCCTGAAAGCAGTCATTATGAGGGAGGTGTTAATTATTAACCTATTTTTGGATGATGAAAATGAGATAGAGTTGTCCAAGTCTTACAGTGGGAGAAAGAGCCTAAATAGCATGTTTGTATTCAGATAACCTGATCTCAAGGCCTTACTCTTAAGCATTGCATCATCTAAAGCTTGAACTCTTCCTTGCTTCCTCCCACCTTCTCTCCCTTTCTTCAAAAAGAATTCAATCTGGTTTTGGCCGCTATTTGCAGTGTGTGTGGCTGGAATGGGGAGGATGGAGAAGAGTCCATGGCAATGTTGAGTTCTTATCCTATACCCTGACAGACACAGGGAACCTAGGAACTGGTGGGCTTGGGTGGCAGTGCAGTGAAGAGTAGAGCCAGGAGGGGACCCTGGGGAGTGGTCCTGGGAATTCAGGGGCAGCAGCAGGAGGATGTGGGTCCTTTGGAGGGCTGAGAGGAAGAGAGGAGCCCTGGACCGGAGATAATTTCCACCCGTTGCCTGTATTCCAACAGCTACAAATTGAGATCCAGACAGTTTGTCTGCACAGCTGGACAAAATCATTCTCACCTGGCATAATAGAAAAAATTCTTGATAAATTTGCTCTAGCATCAAGAATGGGCACAGTCATGAGAAGGAAAGCATCTGCGGACCCCCTGTCCAGCTCTGGGTGTGTCCAGTCCTGGCACACAGGCAGTATGGAGTAACTGAAGGTATGCTCTCTTCCCTAAAGCCTTTGTAGCCCTCTTTTTAAGTCAGAGATGACTGTAACTTCCTGTGTACTATCACCCAACCTTGTGCACTGGGACTGCCACCTATATGCTCATTTCTCAGCCTGAACTGAAGCATCACTCAGGAAGGGACCATGTTTGAATAGCTTTGCATCCTTACTCTGACATGTCTAATAACTAGCACTCGTAAGGTACTCAAAAAATATTAGTGGAAAGGAGTGGAGGGAGGAAGAAAAGGGAAGGGGAGCAGAGAGGGAGGGAGTGGGGAGAGAGAGAGAGATAATTGAGTAAACTTATTCTTGTCCAGTTTCTGGTATGGAAGGGGAGAAGAAACAATAGAAGTCCTTAGCTTGGTCCAATCACAAGTTCACTCTTTGTCTGTCTTGAGAAAGGTGAACCACTGACTCAGCTGTCCTGAGTTCCAGGAGTCCTGGGCAGGTATGAGGCAGGATTACATACATTCTTCCTCTTTGCTAGCTGGTTGGCTATAGTTAGTTATATATCATTGGTGTCTTATTATCTCCATCCTCATCCCTTGCTCCTCAGTGGGGAGACCTCACATCCTCCACCTATTTCCTGGACACTGCACGGTGGACATGTGTCTGCTGGGTCTACCAGCTTTGTGAGGCCTTTTCTGCCCTGTACCTGCTTTGCAGCCCATGGGCTCATTACAAGTCTCTTTGCAGCATTTCGTAATGGGGTGAGAATTTGGCTGGCACTCTCTAGACTGGAGAAGCTTCAGTCATTTTAGACAGCTTGTCAGAGGACACAAAGAAGGAGTGAGCTAAACCTCCTCCAATCCCCATCTGTTTCAGTCTGGTGTGGCATCTGCACCAGAAGCACCAAGATGCTGCACCAGCCACATATTCTCATGCCTTGGAGCCTCCCCTGGGCAGTGTCTTGCCCTGCTGGATCCTTCCACTTCTTCCTGGTCAGGGGTGGAGTGGGCCTCATTTGTCGAAGGCCCCTGAGTCCATCCTATCACTCTCTAAAAGTTGATCCAAAACAGAACTCCTGCTCTCTGCCCATAGGTCTATCCCTCTCACAGTCTTCCCCACTCAGAAAATGATCATCCTATCCCTCCAGTTGCCCATGCCAAACACACAGCAGCTACCCTTGATTCCTTTCTCTCTCATGCCACATCAAAGAATTCTGTCCATGTTACCTTCAAAATACTTCCGGAATCCAAGTTTTATCCCCTCCACTGCTGTTAGCCTGGTCTGAACTGTTACAGCCTCTCCCTTAGACGTTCCCTAAAGCTTTCCTGACTGCTGCCTTTTCCTTTCACCATCTCTTCTGCGGCCAGAGGGATCCTTCAAAAATACATCAAATGTCATGTCTCTCCTCAAAACGCTCCAGTGCCTTCCCTGTCACTCAGTGTTATGATCTTATAATGACTCTCAGGACTCCCATATCTCTTGCCCCCTGCCCTTGCTCACTCTATTCCAATCATACAGCCTTTTTATTTTCTTTGAACATGCAGAGCAGAGCATGCTTCTGCCCAGGGCCTTTGCACTTGCTATACCCTTTGCCAGGATTACTTTTCCCCTGTGTCTACATGGCAGATTTCCCACTTCCTTTAGGTCTGTGCGAGTCAGAATGGGCTGACATATTATGCTGCACTGCCAAAAATCCCTATTTCTCAGTTACTTAAAAATAACACAGGTCTTTCTCTCTTGTATTATGTGTCTCTCTCAGGCTGACTAGAATCTCTGCTCCATGTAACTTGTCCTGGCAGTCTGGCTGACCGGGCTACCCTCTGGAGCATTGCAGAGGACAGCAGGGAAGCAGTGCAGTAACAGCTGACTCTGGCCACCTCATTGGCCAGTTTAAGTCACACAGCCACCCCTAATTTCACCTGGGTGGGGAAGAGCAATCCAGCCCTCTGCCGAGGAGGAGCGAGAGTGGGATATCTGTGAGCAGTATAAGAACCACCTCAATGTCTTTGTTAAATGCCACCCTCCCTGGCCCTAGGGACTGCCTCTCTTCTTTTATTTTTTCTCTTGTGTTGTTCTCCAGAGCACTCACCACTCTCTGAAATGTAATAGTTTACTTGCTTATTTTCATGGACTGTCTCTACCTGATAAGAATGCAATGTCTATGAAGGCAGGATCTTTGTCCATTTTTGCATGTCAGTGCCTAGAACAGTGAACAATGTGCAGTAGATACTGAATAGATATTTATTGAATAAATGTTATGGACTGAATTGTGTGCCTCCAACATTCACATATTGAAGCCCTAATCCCCAATATGACTACATCTGGAGATAATTAAAGGGAGGTAATTAAAGTTAAATAAGATCCAAAGGGTGGTTACCTAATCTGATGGGATTGTGGCCTTGTAAGAAGAGGAAGAGACACTAGGGGTCAATCTCTCTCTCCCCTTCTTTCTCTACATATGCACTGAGAAAAGGCCATGTGAAGACAACCTAAAAACAGATCTCTCACCAGGAACTGACCCTGATGGCACCTTGATCTTTGACTTCCAGACTCTAGAACTATGAGAAATAAATTTCTGTAATTTAAGTCCTCCAGTCTGTGGCATTTTGTTATGGAAGCTAAGCTGACTAAGACAGTGGATAGATAAAAGAATGAAAGAAGAAAAATATAGCTGAGTGGTCACTGCATTTTGCTATATCACAAGGGCATCCAGGGGAGGGCTCTGGAGAGAATCATGTCAGCTGAGCCCTGCCTGCCAAGAAAGGAGCAGCTAGTGCAGAGGTTCCAGGTGGATGTGAGCTTGGACTAGGAGAGAAGGGACAAGTGTGGCCTTGGTGTGGTGTGGAAGGTAAGGTGACACTGGTAGAAGTGAGCAGGTGCCAGGTTATTAGGGCCTCCCCACCAGGAAATAGAATTTGAGAAGCTACTGAAAGATTTAAAGGGGTATACTTACTATACTTTTAATTTAAAAAAGTTTCTGTGTTATCTATGTGAAGAATGGATTTAAGGGGCAAAACTGTAAGCTCCTTGAGTTCAGGGACAGGATGACAGGTGCATCCCAACTCCCACTTCTTTTCGTGGGCCTGGCACTGAATGAGTGCTCAATGTATGTGTGTGTGTGTGTGTGTGTGTGTGTGTGTGTGTGTGTGCGCGCGCGCGCGCGCGCACATGTAATAAATTAATTGAAATGGACTTGGGGATGTGAGTCTCTGCTTTTGCTCCCACACTTCTAGTGGCAGAGAGCTCATTCTCTACACTTTACCTCATTTTTGCAGGGTCCAGCAGGAGGTGGGTCCATCTATCTTCTGCATTTAGTTGGGAGGGAACTCGGTTATCTGGGGTGTGGATTACAGTCCTAGGCAGAGTGGGGGATCACAGTCATCTCACAGGGTAAGCATGATACCAGCAGTGGTCTTAGCACTCACAGATCTGTACTGCAGGCCTGAACTGGGCCATCTGAGCACATGGACGCCTCCCTCTCCACCTGGGGACTCTGATGAAGCTGATGTTGGTCTGGTCAGAGTGCCAGGAGTACTGACTAAAGACCACTCATTCTGGGGCTCTGACCATTCAGGGGCTTGAGCTGCTGGCTGATCCTGCCTCCCTATTTACTTTCTGAAGACAAAACACCTCCAAAGGTGGAGTAGGGAGAAGCAGCCACCACATTTTGCCTTGAGACTACTTCTGGGCTGGGCTCTGAGCCATGGGTGTTTAAAGTAACAGGGACACCATTGCAGGAGCAGTTGTGTTTGCGTCTCTTTCACTGAGAGTCTTTGAGGCTTCTGGAGTTCCACACTGCTTCCGTCCTGGCACTGGCCACTCTGAGGCCAGGCCCCCAGTTGGATGCAATTCTATTACTGCTGTCCCCTGACTTCCATCTGTGTCTTGATTGTCAGTTTGTAGCTGGCTCTCAGTTCCCCACAGGTCATCTCTATAGCTCACTCCAAGTAGCAGAGATGGAAACATAGCAGGCCTGCTTGAACATGCTCTCTGAGCAGCCCAAGGCTGTCAGGTTCCACAGTAGCTTCACCTCATTTCGTGGCCAGGGAGCCCAGCCAGCACGTGAAAACCCAAGGGTGCCTCTGTCCTGTTCTTTTCTGTACAGAATGGAAGTGCACACTTGTGACAGTGTGCATGATTGTATGGGTTCTGTGAGACACCATGTGTACCCAAGTGCCTGCATGTAAACATGCGTATTTAATCATGAAACACATGTTTATTGGAGACCTGCTAGACAGCTGAGGACAGACCAGACATTTTCTTTGCTCTTATGACCCTTTCAGTTGAGTCGGGAAGACAATTATTCATAAACTTATAAATGTGAGACATGCCACTGTAGGTTTTCATGTATTCCTGAATGTGTACTCATGAGGGAGTGTCAGTGTACCTGGGAGAGAAGTCCCATCGTCTTGTGCTCCTGTATGTACCTGTACATGTGTTGCCCATGCTGGTGATTACCTTGTCTTCATGAGAGAGTTACAGAAGAGAAAGATGAGACACCTGGGGAAACAAAAAGAGAGGGAGGGAGCAGTGTCTGAGCATGTCCCAGAGACCCTACTGATAAACCACAGGGGATGGAGTTATCCACAGGGCTCCTGAGTCACCTTAAAGAGCCAAAGAATGGGCTTGTGGTCTGATGGGATAGCTCGGGGCCTGGCAGTCGGCCTCAATTTGTCCCTGACCAGGACATTCACTTCCTCCTTCTTGACATGGTTTTCTCATTTGTAAAATCAGGATGATGGACTAAATAGTCCCTAAAGTTCCATTGAGCCTTGACATTTTATGAGTCTAGATATGATTCCTGACCTTAGGGAGTTTACACTATTAATAGGAATCCAAGAGATAATTAAATACACACACATGCACACATGTGTGCACATGAACACACATAAAGATGTGGAATTATAGAAAGTTGGGACTCCCAAACAAGTTAGAGTAGTCAGAGGAGGCCTATTGTTGGACTTAAACAGACAATTAGAAATATCATTTTTAGTTGGGGAGAAGGGTGGCGGCAAAAGTGAAGAAAGATGAAGTTGTGGGTGGGTGTGGAGGGAGTAGTTGAGAGTGGGCAGAGGAGCTGTACCCCTGCTTCCTGAATACATACTAAAGGTGTATCAGTCAGCTCTGGATGCAAAGCAGCACAGAGTGGGAGTCTTAAACTACAGAAATTTACAGTCTGGAAGCTGAAAATCTGAGATCAAGGTGTTGGCAAGTTGTTTCTCCTGAGGCCTCTCTCTTTGTCTTCTTGGGGCCATTGCCTTCCTGTATCCTCACATGGCCTTTTCTCTGTATTTCAGTGTCTAATCTCTTCTTATCATCAGCCATATTGGATTAGGACAGCAGTCATATGGGACTAAATCCCACCCTAATGACCTCATTTACCTTAACTACTTTTAAAAGACCCTATCTCTAAATGCAGCCATATTCTGAGACACTGGGGGTTGGGAGCTTCAACATATGAATTTGAGGGGATGCACAATTTAGCTCATAACAGGAGGGCTTGCAGAAGCTTCTCCCAGCCAGATGAGAGATAGTAGGAATAGCCAGACATGGACATCAAGTGTGTTCCTTCCAACCAGGGGTGTGGAGTGGTGTGGGGAAAGGCTCAGGTGAGTTGTAGTTGCTTAGGACCCAAGTAAAAGAAGCTGGTCATGGACAAGTCGCTGAATCTCTCTGAGGCTCTACAAAATGAGGCTGAGCTAATAAAGTTTGGAGTGCTATGCAGAAGATAAAGATAGTAACAAGAATACACAAATCATTTACTCAGTGCTGAATGCAAGCCAGGCTGTGCTAGGAGCTTCGCATATGTCTTGAAGTAGATTTGTGTTTCCTTATTCTTGCCTGGCAATGTGAGACTAACATAAGGGAAGTGGGGGATGCATCTCAAAGCTGAGAAGGAGCCTGACACTCCTTCAGCACACACCTAATACATATGTGATAAGTGCGCCGTATATAAATCTCAGAGAACAGAATTGTTCTCCTAGTCACCAAGCTAGCATCAGTGTTGACTGCTTGTGGGTTCTTCTGGATTATGTGTGGGCTGCACTGGCATTTGTTTCAGAGATGTTTGTGAGACGCATTTTATTTTCTAGTTGTTAGATCCTTTTGTTTTACCAAGCAAATGATAGAAAATACGGAGAGGACTCTGATATGTGAAAAACTGAGGCAGGAATGAAATTTAGCAATGGCAATTTCCTTTACCTCTGATGCACCTATGCAGGGAGAAAAGTCCTCAACAGGATAGAGTGATGGGACAGACATTTTTTTTTTTTCAGGTTGAGAGAAGATTTTCCTGGTGTCCTGGAAACATACTATGCAGAGATTTACTTTTCCACAAACGGCACATAAGACCTACTGGACATGACAAGGCCCCAGATATGAGCCATGAGTTAACATTCTGCTCTGGAGGGTCAGGGCATGAGCTCACACTTAGCCCTGGGACCCACCTGTGCTTTGTGTGACCTGAAAGTGCCTTGTTCACCTGCACCCCAGTCCTGGGAACCTTCAGCCAATCTCCTTTGCCAGTGGGTTATTGCTTTCCTTCCTATAAATATGAAAAGCTGATTTTTCCAGTAGAGAAGGCTTTACTGTAGAGCAGTTTTAAGCTCTATGCACAGTGTGTTTTAACAGGTTGTTGCATGAAATCACTCACTTGAGTGGCTTTCTATCCAGCCGAAGCTGTGCTGTCCAAACCAAGCCATTTTCTTTTGCCTCTCAGCCATCTGCCTTCTACACCAGATGGAGCGTCTAATGGGAGTGGGCCAGGTCAGGGCACGATCACACCACAGTAGGCAATGGGGAGCTGTGTGGGGTGAGGGAGGAGAGCGTAGACCCAGGACAGACTTGGGAGATTAGTGCCTGAGGAGAGCCAGACTCTAGGAACAGAAATAATAGACTTGTCACCAGGACAGGTTTTTGGCAGGTCGTCTTCCCAGCATTGCATAGTGGTTAAAAGCATAGATTTTAAAGCTAAGCAGACCAGCATTCTAATCTTAGCTATGTTGCTAATTAAATGTATAACCCTAAGCAAAATTGCTTTACCTGCCTGTGGCCTCATTTTTTTATATGTGTGAAATGGGGACAATATTAGCATGTACCTTTGGTATTGCTGTGAGGATTAAATGAGATAATGTGCTTGAGCACAGGGCTTAAAAAATGGTGCTTCACACATAACACATGTAGAGACATGGTAGCTTTTTTTTAAAATTCCACTTTGTTTGGATGTGCATCTCAGAGATAGTGTCAGAGCTTCAGAGCATAGTGGAGCTCACTCCAGTTAATACTTAGTGAAACTGACTACACCTTCCTTCTCCTTTTCCCCAGCTCTCTTTACTCTATGCTTGGTTCTCTCTTTCTTCTGATTAGATCATCTGACCACTTCTCCACAGCAGCCCCTTAGTCCTGTCTTATCACCCAGCTGGTGCTGGTTGAGCATCGCCCCACTGTGACCTGCTCTAGTTCCATCTCCCCTCCCCACAACCTCCCTGATTTCATTCTGAAACCCTAAGACCAGCTCCCCGTGTTCCTTCTAGACATGAAGACAGCCCTATCACCTACCCCACCAGGACATTCTTCAAAGGAAACAACTTTAGGGAAAAATGAAGCTCTTTTAAGTATAAATGGCTGGGGCACAGTAGGACTTTATTAAAATACACAGAGATTAACAAGGTCTCATTCCTCTCAATTATTAACAATGTACTTGTTCTTCAGAAAAGTACCCATGAAAATTTAAAACAGATAAAAATGGTTGTTCACTTAAAACCTCTCAGTTAATCTGTGAGTAATGTTTTATTCAGTGTATTAAATGAACATGCAAGTTTGGACACCTGCTGTTTCATCACCCCGGGGCACTGACAGGCACATTGATGGAGAGAGATGGCAGGACCGGGGTGAAGGAGAGCTGAGGGCCAGATGAGAAGAAATCCTCCCTCTAATTTACGGAGTGTACAGGGAGTTGCAATTCAGTGCAAGAGTTGGGAGAGAAGGTCTCCAGCATGGGGTGAGGAGGAGGCGGGAAGCCTGGCAGTCCCTTGTTCCAGGTTGGCGGTCTCACATCAAAATACTGCCCTGGGTTTCACCATGGCTCCTTGTGTCACTCTCATTACTGTGAGAGGGAGCTGAGGAGTGTTCACATTCAGGCTCCCACAGTGCAGAGGAGGGGAAAGTGGCCGGCTAAGCTTTAGACCTTCTGAAGGACAGAGGAAACAGGCCCACGTTGGGCTGTGTGGACAATAACCCCTGTGTTCTAGGAAAAAATATTGGCTAGGGGTGTACAGGGTGGCTGTGCTTTTTGATGCTTGATGCTTGGTGTGTTTTTTTTTTCTTACCCTTATACTGACCTGAACCTGTCCATAGTAGTAAAACAAATATTTGTTGTCTGAATTAATAAATGAGTAAACAAAACAACATGGAGATAGAGCACGTGCCTTCCCAGGAACTCACAGAGGCCTCAGCCTGCCTGCCTCTGGGGTGTGACTCTGAGACCTGGCAATCCTGGGAAACTGAGCAGCTTGCCTCTACAGACCTACTTCCCTCCCTGGAGACTGCAGAAGCTCTGGCTGAGTGCTGGAACCTGGTCCCTGGCTTCACAGAGACCAGCTCAACCAGCATCTGTGGGATTCCTGTTGTGGGGAGGGTGGGGGCAGGGGTGGAGGATGGGGTATAGGGTGGGCTGGCAAGCACTAAGAACTCTGGGCTGAGCCAGTTTTCTGCACAGTTACATTCTCCTTAGTCTGTGTCAATTCTCTCAAAATATCCTCAGAAAGTGAGCCCAGGGATAAATATGATAAGCAGGGTTTAAGGAGAATAGACTGGATTTGGAAAGGTGCA
Organism: Macroglossus sobrinus; assembly: GCA_004027375.1. Taxonomy (NCBI): domain Eukaryota; kingdom Metazoa; phylum Chordata; class Mammalia; order Chiroptera; family Pteropodidae; genus Macroglossus; species Macroglossus sobrinus. The sequence goes on from PVKZ01003229.1 coordinate 93,963, forward strand.
GCTCATTAAGCAGTCTGTGTTAGCTGAGGAACCCAGTTTCTGCAGCTCAGTATTGGACTGCGTGCCTATAAATGTGCTGCTGAGTGGGTGCTGGGTTGGGTGGTAGGGACGTCATGATCAGAGGCTGGGGAAGGGAGCCAGGGTATCTCCTCTAAAGGTGAGGCTGTAATTGTGAAAGAGGAAGGACTCTTTGAGGGTGTGCTGTCCTAAGAAAGATGTACAATTATGGTTCTGAAGATTCAACTCAGAAGCACAGCACTTTAAAGTTGGCAGAAACAATAAGGTTTATGGAGACCATGCAGTCATTCAAACATTCAGTAATATTTGCCATAAATGAGCTCACATATTGGTGGGAAGAGAGACAATAACCAGAGATAATCTCAGTAAGTGATAAGATTCAGGGGAAAAATTAAAGTAAGAAATCAAGAGTGACTGCTGAGGTGGCCTTGTTGAGATGACATTTGTGTTGAGAGCTAAATAAAGTGAACATATAGCATGTTGCCACATATGTGCCCAGGGGATAAGCATATAAAATGAAGGAGAAATAGTGTATGGGTTTGACTAGAAAGGGCATTTGAGAGAAGTATGCAGGCCCCTAGGTTAGATGGTAGGATGTGAAGTCACAGAAGGAGGCAGGCCGGTCAGGCAGGCCTGGGCAGGACATTGACTTTATGCTAAGTGTGTGGGAAAGCCACTGGATGATTTTGAACACATAATAAACATGATATTATTTATGTTTTATAAAAGACAAAACAAAATGAACAAGAGCTCTATGAAGAATAGACTGTAAGAGTCCAAAAGCTGTTGTAGAAAAAGCATCTGCAAGGCAGTTGAGGACAGATGTGATGGTGACTTGTTTTATGGTCTCAAAGCCAATCATGAGAAATAGTCATGTCAGGACAAGGTAGAGCCACAAGACTGAGGATCAGCATGAAGTATGAGGTAAAGGGTAGTCAAGGAGGTTGCCAAGGTTTGCTTTTTCCCCCAGAGTACCTCCATGAATAAAAGTACCATTTAATGAAATGGAGAAGTGCTTATGTTTTTCTCCTAGAGGAGATACTTAAGTATGGAGTTCAGGAAAGCAGATGTGGCTGGATACATTTTTCAAAAGTCAGAGTTATTAATGTATACTTCATATAGTGAAATTCACCCTTTTAGATATACAGCTATATGAATTTTGCCAGATGCAGTCAGTCATGTAAGCACCACTACCAGTCAGATATAGAATATTAACCAATCACAATATAGAATATTTCCATCACCTCAAAATGTTTCTTCATGTTCCTTGGTAGACATTCCTCTCTCCCCATCCAGCACCTGGAAGTTATTGTTCTATTTTATGTTTCTGCAGTTTTATCTTTTCCAGAGTGTCAGACAAATGGAATCAGAGAGATAAAAATCACATGTTATGTGGTATTGTGGGTCTAGTTTCTTTCATTCATCATAACGTATTTAAAGTTATTCCATGTTGTGTGTATCATCAGTTCATTTCTTTTTATTATTGGATAGTATTTCATTGTAAAGTTGTAAATTAATTTGTCCATTCACCTATAGTCAGACATTAGAGAATTTTCCCCACATTTTTGGCAATTATGAATAAAGCTGTTATAAACAGTCACACAGAGGTTTTATGTATATATGTGTCTTCATTTCTGTTGAGTGAATAACCAGAAGTGGGAATTCTGGGCCATAGGGTAAGTGTGTGTTTCACTTTGTAAGAAAATGATAAACGGTTTCTAGTGGTTGCTCCACTTTGTATTCTCATCATCAGTACATGAGTGTTCTAGCTGCTCTACATCCTTGCTTGAACTTGGCAGTGCCAGCTTAAATAACTTTAATAATTCTAACAGGTGAACAGGGCTAGGCATTTCCATTTGAGAGATACTTCTCACACATATACAGTCACGGGAGTGCACGTACTTGGTAGGGAATTATTGCACACAGAAAAGAGAAGAGGTCTGAATCAAGAAGAGCAGGAGAGGTGACTGGGTAGGTAGAAGGAAATCAGGGAGTATGTCCCAGGATTAAATGAGGGGAGTATTTTAAAAAGAGAGAATAATCTATTGGCAAAATGTTGCTGAATGGCTGCAAAATATAAAGAGTAGAAATGGATCATGGGATCGAGAAAGATGGTAGCTTTTGATGACACTGAAAAGAGCAGTTTTAGTGTTATAATGTTAATGAGACCCAGGTGAGAGTGAGTGAAAGACAGGGTGGATGTGAACAAAAGGTCAGGCTCCTTGTGTTCTCGGACACGAGGTGGCAGGGTTTGTAGGCTGTTTCTGCAATTTACTGCTTTATCCTGACTAATAGAAATTTAATTTTGTTTGGGACAGTGTGCCTAGTTAAAAAGACTACATTTTTTAGCTCTCAAGAAACACTATACTTTTAATAAGTTAGTGAAGCTTGTTGAGTGAACTTCCAAGAAAACTCCTTAAAAAGGGAAGAGGCATATAGTTGGCAAGTGTCCATTTCATCTTTCACCATCTCCTTCCTGGAAGAGGAACATATTGTCTACAGCTTCAGCTGCCACCATAAAACCTTTAGCTATGCTGACCTTGAGGATGAAAGCCTGCACAAGAATGACAGAGAAGAAAGAAATAATTTAAATCCTGGGTAGTTTTAAAGTAGCTAACTTTAAAACCTTGAACCCATAAATGGTTAAGCTGATATATTTAGGTCTATTAGCAGTTGAATATGTATCCTAAATGATATAGATTGTAAGCCTCAGTGTGAATACATCACTTCTTTCCCATCGATTTTGTGGATTTGGTCCCAGGTTACTGCAAATAGAATGAGCATCACAATGAATTGAGTCATAATCTTTGTGCCAGTGGAGGGGCTTGCCTTCGTTTTGTAAAACAGGCAACATCTGTGAAGTGCAATAAAGAAGAATGCAATAAAACAAGGTATGCCGTCAATATGAAAGTATGGTTTGATTCCCAAATAGAGAGCAAAATAATTTGTTTGGAATTGGATAAACTGATGTGAAAATTCACATGGAAAAATAAACAAGAAAGAATAGCTCAGAAAATTTTAAACAAATGTGTGTCAGGGTAGATAAGTGCGATAGGTATATTTTAAAGCTACAATGAACAAAGCAGTGTGGTACTAGTGCATAGACAGTTACTCTGATCAATGGTACAGAATTTAGGGTCCAAAAATACAAGCAGATACATAAGGGAATTTAGAGTAGTTACTGATGACTTCTCAAATGTTCTTATATTAGTGGAGGAAAATGGGTTCTTCAATAAAAGGTGTTGGAACAATAATGTAGCTATTTAAGAAAATACTGTTGAATTTATAACTAGGATATTAATGGATATCTTAAACTAAGGTATACTCCAAGTGGATCAGAAATTTAAAGGTTAACAAAAAACTGAGCCAAACAATACTTACAAAAATTAAAACATAGGAGAATAATTTATAATTTTACAGTGAGAAAGGACTTTCTAACTATGACAGGGAAAAACACATATACACTGAGAAATCATGAAATAAAATCTTGGTAATTTGACTACATAAAAAGTTTTAAAATTCTACATAGCAAAACCCATCATAAGCAAAGCCAAACAACAAACAAGGAAGTGAGGAAAATGTTTGCAATGAAAACATTTGATCCCAGACTAAGGACAACTTCTCTTACAAAATAAAACCAAAAACTCAAGAGAAACAAATGGGCCAAGAATCTGAAGAGACAATTCATAGAAAAGGAAGTACAGATAGCTCTCAAATATGAATAGATGTTCATCTTTACAGACTTAAGAGCAATGCAGATTAAAACTTTCTTGAGATGCCCTTTTTCACTCAGCAGATTGCTAAAGATCATAAGTTGGGAAATACATCATTGGCAAGCGTTTGTGCGAACAGGTGTTCTCATCCCTTGCTGCTAAGTGTTCAGACTGGAGGAGCTTTACCAGAAACACTTCTTGATGCTTAAGCATTACTCCACAGTGTGCCAACCACATTCACACTGATTGACACATATCTGAATCCTTACATTTGTTCTGAGAGACAGAAGCTCTATTTTTGAGATGAGGAAACTGAGACATTGGAGTAAGTTCTCAGGTGGCAAACCAGAAGTGAATCAGACCTTGTTCTCCACAAACATGTGCTCTTTTCCTCAGTCTTCCTCTCTTCTTGCTTTTATTCCTTTCTGCAGATAAGTACTGAGTGCCTGGTTTGTGCACAGAAAAGTGTAAATTAGTGCCTACTCCCAGGCTTCTAGCTGGTTTCATAAGGTTTGAAAACCAGGGACTATGCTATGCAGACAGTGGGGCATCTGAGGCAGGAGTATAAGAAGAATCCAGAGACATTTGCTGCTATTGTTTCCTCAGGTGTTTCTGAGACCTTAGCTGCCTCCTCACCTATCTAAGGGGAAAGGCTGAGTTGAGAAACAGACTCATAAACTAATGAGTCTAGAAAGCCCTGGAGCCCAAGGATTCATCCATATATCAGCCCAGGAGAAAGCTTGATGCTAATACAATGGTCCTATTCTTGATCTTGTTGCTACTGAGGTGCTCCATGCCCATTCTCGTTTCTGATACTCTATGGAGAAGACTCTCTTCCAAAGAAGAGCCAAGTAAAATACACTGCTTTGAGAGGAAGGACAATAACTTGACAATAAGAATGCCAAGACATTTGTCATCAGAAGTAGGTCTTGAATGGAAAAGGGACAGTGAACAGGACATAGGATGAGACCCTGACAGGCCCTCATGAAATCAAGAATTGGGCTTCTCAATCCTTCCAAGGTGAGAGGAGAATGGTGGGAGAAAGCCTTTGAATAAAAGATGGGAGGACTCATTAGGAGTGTGTGTGTGTGTGAGTGGTGTATACGTGTGAGAGAATGTATGCATATGAATGTGTGAATGTGGCTGTGCATATGGTGAGGACCGAAAACCTAACATAATATTGACAACAGCCAGCACTTAGAGATCATTGTGTAGGTGTCAAGATCTGTATCAGGTGCCTCCCCATTCTTCACTGAGTAAAACCTCAACTTCCTTAAGCTTTTCTATTTTCAGAGTTAGTTATGGTTCTTAATCCATGCTTTCCATATGTGGATTTGGGGTTTTATTTCATTAAGTCAGGCCACTGGCCAGATTTCAAGGGCTTAGACTCCTACTCTACCCCTTTGAAAAGTATTTCTAGAAAAATATATTTATTTGTTAATAACAAATATTATATGTGTGTGTGTCTGCAGCATGTTTGGTTAGGGTGGGTGTGACAGAGTGGGTAAAAGGTGGATTCGGCTCTTGAGAAACTCATGGTCAGGTACGAGGGGTCAGACACTTGCACAGATAATTATCACCCAAGACAGAAAACAATAAGCCCCAAAGGCCTGTGAGGTGTTTCTGGCTGGGAGGGACAATGGAAGTCACTTGTGTCATTGTCTTAACTTCCCACAAGGGAGGCCACTGGAACTACAGATGTCTCAGGGGCCAAGAATTACTTTACCCAGAGATGTTTCTGCATCTCTGTCTCAGGAACCACAGTTGGGCTCTTGCCTGGAAGCCCCTAAACAGGATCAGGATGACTGCTTATACTCCCTCTGACTACCAGCCCATGGCCTGTTTCTGCTTTTTTCTGCCCTCATCTCTGATCCTCTCACCACTCACAGGCAGGACTGGTGTTTTGGTTGGGTATGAGGATGTGCCCTCACTCACAGCAGACACCCACATGTTGTCCCAGTGTTGCATGGCTCGTAACTTGCACATCAGGCATGCCCCCTGGGGCTTTGCTACTTTCAGTTGATCATGTCCCATGGATATATAATCTCTCTCAGCTTTCTTATATGCTCCCTGAGTTCAGGAGCTCTGTTTATGTTTGTTCTGGGCACTTGGTGGTCCTCTGTAAATATTTCCCAACTGACCCTTCAGAATCGAGGTGTGGGATTCCCAGGGAACAAAGTGTGAGGAGCTCAGCCTCAGCATGGAAGGTCCAGAGCAAGCTACCTCTGGTGTAGACATCCCCACCCATTCTGAGCTTCTGGGATGGTCATGCCCAGTCTGGGCTTGAACACTTGAGTGACAGGTTTCTCACTGTTTTCTAATTTCAGTGTAAAAGCATGCTTCCTTTCATGAGTCAATATCTGTCTTCTCGAATCCTCAAACAACTGGCTCTCATTCTGTTTCTTGAAGTCTCACCAAAACAAAAACAAAAACAAAAACAAACAAACAAACAAAAATAAAAAAAATACCCTGAAAAACAAAAAACAAACAAACAAAAAAACACAATGCACAATTCTGCTCCTCCTCTCAGGGCACACAGGGAAGGGACTTCCAAAGAAAGAAACTATTATTGTCTAGGGTGGACTTCTGTTTCCTGCCTTGACTGGACTCTGGCATTAGGCAGGAGCCATGCTCTGTCTGTTCTGACTACATCTCTGTCCAGCAGCTTTCTGTCACCCCCACAGACATGGTCATGCCAGCCCCCATACCCCAGTCTGCTTTCTCTCTTAGGAGTAGCTGGCAGTCAGGTTGGTGATCTTGAAGGTGACTGAGAAGTCTTAATGTTCTAGGGCTCCCTGAGCCTCTGCAGGAAGGTTTTCAGCTCACCCTGTCCTCCTATTGATGAACAGATATGAATCTTATTCTACAGGGTTTCTGAGAAAAAAGTGTTCCCAGGAAAGCAGCTTGTTTGAGAATGAGGTGAGCCAGGAGCCCATGCCAAAGCATACGGCACCTCCTCCGTTTCTTCTGGCATCACACCCCTTGGGTGGCGGGAAAGAGATTGGCCGCTGGTCAATCTGGCCAGCCCACCTTCATCTTCCAAGGACCCAGTGCCCCACAGGCAGTAGAGTGAGGCTGGGGCTCAAGGGCCTGAAGGACAGGACAGGTCTTTTTGGCTTTCTCTTTTCAAGATAAGGTTCAGGCTCTCTCTCTGCACACTCGGTGTTGGAAGGAAAAAGAGCATGTTGGCCCTACTGCATGGCAATCCTGGGCAGAGAGGGAACTTTAAGATGGAAAGATGCTGCCAGAAATCCTCATCACCCTCCCACATAATCCTCTACCTGCTCCTCTGGGCTGCCTGCCAGCCCCCTGCCTGCATCCCCTCTTCATTTCCACCCTCACTCTTCCACAGACCAAAAAAAAAGTCACAGGGCTGAATGTATATTTATATTAGTGAGATGCCATAGCAACTCAAAGGCAACAAAAATAGTTTTGTGACACAGGCTCTGAGAAGCCTGTATGTGTACGTGTGTGTGTGTGCGTGTATGTATGTGAGGTGGGTGGGGGATGGGAGAGAGAGAGGGAAGAAGAGAGTGAACAAACCTTGGAGATGGAGGGCCTGTTGAATCCAGGGCAGGGACTGGGTGAGACATGTGTGGTGGGGTACCCCAACAAAGGTAAAACTGAGAACGTTAGAACTAATGACATTGATGGATTTGGAGTCTTTCTCTCCAATACTGCTTTAAATTTGTGCTCTTGGAAAATATTTCCTGTTCTTTGAGGTCAGATGTAAGATTGACAGTTTTGCATTTCTAATCAGGATGCTGGGAGTGTCAAGTGGTATTATCTCCTATGGTGGCTTTATAGTCTGAGAGGGGCAATCGTGCTCAGTATTTGCTAGCAAACAGAAACCAGCTTAGGAGTCTAGAGGCCTGGAGTTCTGACTTGACTTTCCTCTGAGGTAAGATGGACTTCAGTTTGTGCCTGCTGCTCTGATTTCCTGTTTTGTCTCTGTTATCCCTTCAGAGCCATCAGTGAAATGCAGTGTAAGAGCCTCTGCCTTAGGAGGCTGAATAGAGCTCAGAATCTAGGATCAAAACAAGACCCCTACTAAGTGTGTGACTTTGGACACAGTACCTTTATTTCTCTGTGCTTGGTTTCCTGTTTCCCAAAATGAAAGTGCTAATAGGAGCTACCTCATCAAGCAGTTATGAGGATTAAATGAGTTAATACAGGTAAAGGACTTAGAATAGTGTCAGGTCTACCATATATATTTGATAAATGTTAGTTGTGGTGAGTAATTCGAATGGTTGTATGAGAATTAAATGAGATAAATATGTGTGTGCTTTAGAGAATAGGAAGCACTCAGTGATGAATAGCAATTATTATTAGTAGTAGTACTTCTGTGGTTATAGGACCTGGTAAAATGTTCTGGCCCTTCAATTCTGCATCCATAAAATGAGAATACTCTCTGTCATACCTCTTTTATCTTTTCGGCACAACTTAACTGTATGTATATCCATCCAAAAATTCACACATGATTTTGGGTAACATAATCTCAGAAATACAGGACATTGCTAGGAATTAATATCTGCTTTTCACACACCTAACAGTGAGTCTCTTGAATCTGTTTAAATAACCACACTTTTCATCCTGCTTCCATCAAAATAATGCAAAAAGAAGGGAGACTGAGACAATTCTCATCTTGCTGAGAGTGCTTCATCGTCTGGAAGGAATCAAATGTTAATTAAGAACAATGAAGGAGCGGCTGAAGGAATAGCTAGAGTCCAAGTGGAGGATGCTATGGTTCTTTGTGCTTCAGGAATGCCTGTAGCTCTAAGCTTTCTCTCCCAGAAAAACTGACAGTGTCTTTTGGAGAGATAGGGCCTGTCAGTGTCCCGTGATCCCAACAAGCTTTCCATGGCAGCTTCACTGACTAGCCATTTGACTTTCCTGGGTTCTCTAGCACCAGGATACATCATCTAGAGTGGTGGCTGTCAAAGTGCGATCCCTGGAACAGCAGCATCAGCACTACCTAGAGACTTGGTAGAAGTACATATTCTCTTGCCCCATTCTAGACCTACCTAAGAAGAAACTCCTGGGGTGTGACCAGCAAGCCCACCAGGGGATTCTAATACATGCTGAAGTGTGAGAACTTTTGGCTTATGCCAAGAAATCACAGAACCTTCTTAATTGTAAAATGGAACACTACTGCCATCTGTTCTCCAATGTACAAAGAGCTTGAGTTTTAGTACTAGACAAACTTGAACTTAAATCCCAATTTAGCTTCTTGCTTTTTGTGTGATCTGGTGAAGTTATTTCCTCTATTTTGTAATCTCTAAAATGGGTAAATAACATCTGTCTTGAGGGTCATTGTAAGAATTAGAAGTGACACATGTGACATGCTTGGTACAAGGTGAGTTCTCTTTAAATAGAAAGCAGATGAGGAAGCCCCGCTCCATTCCCACCTTTCCCTCCATTTTCCCCCAGAACCTGATTAATGCTATGGACTGTGTGTTTGTGTCTCCCCAAATTCACCCGCTGAAGTCCTAATCCCTGCTATTTTGAGGTGGGGTCTTGGGAAGTGATTAGGTCATGAGGGTGAGGCCCCCATGAAGGAATTTGTGCCTTATAAGAAGAGACTTGAGAGATGGTCTCAATCTCTGCCTTGTGAAGACATAGCAAGAAGATGGCAGTCTGCAAATGCAGAAGAGAGCTCTCATCAGACATCAAATCTGCTGGAACCCTTATCTAGGACTTTCAGTTTCTAGAACTGTGAGAAATAAATATCTGTTGTTTAAGGCACACAGCCTATGGTATTCTGTTATAGCAGTCCAAACTAATACAATTAATATACACTTAAAATTATTTGGAAGCATTTTCAGCAGTTGCCATCTGCAGCTTATTCCAGCTGGTTGGTTCCTTGTTGTCCCCACTTACCTCTGCAGACAGAGTCCAGTGGTAAGATAGGCAGGTCCAGAGAATATACTTCAACAAATAAAAATTTGGAACAACTACTAAGGCATCACAGATTGCCTGCCCCTTTTCACTTCCATATCTTAACATAGATTTGGCCAGAAACATCCAATACCTCTCTAAAACTCATTTTCTAATCTTCTTCTAATCCAATCAGCTAATTTTCAGCCAAAAAACAAACCAAAACAACAAACAGACAGGCCACACATGTGTACACATGCACACATGCAGAAGAAAACCCCTATCCTTGTTCTGGATCAGTGCAGGGGGTGTGGCCTTTCCCAGGCTCTCGGTGATGGTCTGTCTGCCTGTGTCAGTGGGAGCCCTGTACAGTGCAGAGAGGAGCTGCCCTTTGGAAAGAAGAAACCTCTCCAGGTCATCTGCTGCCCCCACACAGGACAGTGGAAGGCTGAATGGGAGCACTTAGCTCTTGCACCCTTCCCTGAACAGGAGTCAAAGGACTGTCAGCATTTTTATTTCTGCTTTTAGTTCTGCACTGGGTGCAAAACACCAAGTGGACAAGAGACTATCAATACATGCCAAGCTGTGAGGGAAAGTGCAGCTCACTTAGCTGCCTCAAAATCGATTTTCACCTGCTTTTGTTGATGAAGCTGCATTCATAAGTAGTGATAAATCCATTAGACAAACATGACACTCCATTATTCACAGTGTCTACAGCTCCAGGCAGGGGGCTCTTGACATGTGCTGGTGCTATAGGGCTGTGCCTGGAGCTGGTGAGCCCTGCCTATCTGGTGGGTGGATGATCAGACAGAACTTATCTGAGACTGGCTAGTGAGTGGGGAAGGAGAAAGGCCTCAGGTGACTAGAGACCCCACATTGCACTTACTTGACTGTGGCTAGGCAGATCTTCTTCTGAACTTCCTTTATTCCATTTACTTTGGGGCCTGTTTTTAAGGCTTAGAGACTGAGGAACACAGAGTGATTTTCTATTGCATCACCCCACTCCCTGCTCAAAGCCAATCTGTGAGAGAGGCAAGATGGTGAGCCCCCCCCTTTCACATTTGAGGATGTTAAGTTCCTTAGTTAAGGTTTCACCAAAGCGGCAGACCCAGGACCAGAACCAAAGAGCACAGATTTTCTCTTTCCAGCTCCAATGTGAGCCCCTGCAACATGCTACCTCTCTGCTCCTTGTGTTGTGAGAACAACATTGTATTTTGTTGTAGGAGGAATTAGGGACGCTACTGAGAAGCTTGTGGGCTCCAGAGAATGTGAGCAGTGCAGGAGTTTTGGGTTGGCCCAAGACATATATGCAGCAAATGGAGTTCCAAGTCCCTGGAAAAGGGTGCAGAGGACTAGGGGCTCATGACCACCAACTTGGGCACAACGCTCCAGTGAAGTGGTGTTGAATTTCCAATGAGGAGGGTACGACAGGGCTGTGGAACACTTACATGGCTACAAAGAGGAGCAGGGGACTTTGGGATGGCCCTGGATCAGACTGTCAGAAGAGGTGTAAAAAAGCTTCTATGTGTAGGTTCCAGGCACTGTGAACACCTTTACAGTCCTGGTGACAACCCACCTGTAGTTATGAGGACCTGAGCTTAGATATGTCAGGAAATGGCCCAAGTCCATAAGAATTCAGTGTTCCCCTACTCCCACCTCCTCCCCTCTGCTCCTTTCCACTAACCAAGAGTGGAGAAACCAGGGGGCTGGAAGGAGTGGGCAGGACTCTCAGTCCAGGTGGGTGATTCCATTTTCCCCCTGCTGGGTTCCAGTGAAAGGACCCAGATTACTGAGCAGGCTGGCACTTTGCTGCTTTCAAGGCTCAGAAGCAAGGGCAAAAGCTGGGCTTGGAGTGAAGGGCAGTGCTGGACCAGCAGTGATGCTCCAGGAAGGTTTGGAACCTAAGGAAACCAGACTTACTCTGCAGGTATGTGCCTCCAGGAAGTCTCACCTGATTCACTATGTTCCTATAGCACTTGTGAGCATACATTGTACAATGCTAATTTGAACTTTATTTGATATTTTTCCTTAGCTAGAGAGTTAACACCTGAGGGTAGAGGTTATGAAGCTCTGGGCTTTATCTCCTTCCCTTGCCTCTGCTCAGCATGAGCATTTGCTTAAACGCAGGTGACTGACTTCTCCACTTCAGAAGCATTTTAACCCTGAATCTAATAGGAACTGCAAACAGGTACTTGACAGAGGAAGAAAACAGTAGCCTATAGAATATCACTTTCTGGTGGAGATATGGACCATCCCCTTCAGACTTTCACAAATTCTTAGTGACAATGACAGCCTATCTGTGATGAACATTCAGAACTGGTTCCCTTTTTCTTCCAGAGCTACAAGAGACTGACTTTCAGGTCTCCTTGCAGATGGCAGGGTCACGTGGCTAATTCTGACCAATGAAATGCTAGCAGAAGTGAAGTGTGTTACTTTTGGGCTGAGGCAGTGAAAAGCTTTGCTTAAGTCTCTGTCTTTCCCGGGCACAGTAAATGTGGAGACTTGTGTAGAGATGGCAGGCCACCTTGCTTGATGTAGCATGAATTGCTGAGCCACTGCATGGGGACAGCTGCTCTGGACTGCTGCTTGGACTCACAGTAGTCCTGGCTTGAGAGGATTACACGTGCATTGCAGTAAGGCTCTGAGACATTGGAGTGGTTTGTTAGGCAGTGTTACAAACTAACACTGATATACAGGCTACTGATTTCACTGCAAAGAAAACTGAGCCTCAGTGAAGGTAAGTGACTTGCCTAAGGTCATAGAGCTCAGGAGTAAACACTCTAAAGCTGGAACCCATCTTCTGACTCACTCCTGGGCCCAGTCCCAGATCTGTTTCTAGGGCCTGAAGCCCAGGCTGTTTTAAGTGCATAGCACCTGGTCTGGCTGCTGTGTATTCGACATGCACTCTAGGGCTTTCCAGACCGTCAGGCCATAATGGGAATCATGGAGTATGTGCCAGGTGCGGAAATCCTCAGACATTCCAGGCCCTCTGAGTCCAAAAGGGCCCTGTGAGAAGATGCCCTTGAAGCTGGTGGTCCTGTCTGTACACTGGGGAAGGGAATGGGGAGGTTGCTCCCACGCCCTCACCTCCCACATGTCCAGAACTAGGCTGAGGTTTCCCTGGCCAGGTATTAATTCACACACAGTAATTATGCTCTGAGAAGCCTGCCTGCTAATTGCTTTTGCTATTTCTGGACTCTGCCCTCTCCTGGTCTGTCCTCTTGCAAAGGACAGAAATAACCTGGCACTTGGAGGGTAATTATCGCAGAGCACTTCCAGTGTCAGCAGATGCTCAGGGCCCTGACTCAGCATGTAGATTTCAGCCTTGGGACCACAGTGCCTGCCCTCTGTTGGGAGTGTACATGGGAGCTCCAGAGCTGCCTGTGCCCCCTTTCCCCTAAGTAAACTTGACTCACTGAAGCTTTCTCAGTTCTCTTGGTCTCACTTGCACATCTTCCCCTTCACCATGTCCCCAACTATTGGGAAGTAACATAATAGAAGAGAGGAGGCCTACAAAGACAGTTTCTGGGTCCAGATTGTTCAGACTACTGGTTCCCAATTGTATCTTTTTTTTTCTCTATTAGTCCATAGGAAAAGTAAAATAATATGGTTGATATTTTCAAGTACTCTTTTAATGTCAAGAACAAATGAATGAGTAAGCATTCAGCTTCCAGAGAGAGGCAGGAGCCTCCTGGCTTTTTCCTGCAGCACTGACACAAGCTCAGTTCAGAGGCGAACAACTGAGTCTCCTGTCAGGGACTGTCCCCGCCTTCAGAAAATCCAGAGGGGGGCCCAATTTTTATTCTGGTCCATTCCCCAATTTTGCTTTGTTTAACCTTAAAAAAAAATCTGAGGCCAGTTAAGAGAGCATGTAAGGTCAGCTCCCAGATCTGTCCTCATAGATAAATGTCATCCTTCTTAGTTTTGCTTCCACCCCAGCATCCATCCAATTCAGAGATTCTAGTGGGAGGATATCAGTGCATGGCCAGTCCTGCCTAACTGATTTAAACAGACAAAAATCCAGTCAGTCACTTAAGGCCCAAGGTCTTCTCCTCTGGTGGGGTCATTTTGTCCTTTGAAACTGGAAGACACTGCCCCCCAGACCTGCTTAAATCAGGCTAGAAACTGTGGGGACAAGAGCTTGGAGAGGTGGGATGTTTTTCTTCCCAGAAAGACAGTAATTGCAAATTTGTCATCAGTGGTGACATGTGGTGAGCAATTAATTCTGGGGGACTCCCTGCCTGTCACCATGCATGGCTTCTGCCCTGAGCAACCCCCCTTGCTCAGAAGGTTCATATCCTCCCTTTCAGAAGACAAACAGATTTGTCATATACCCAGTTCCCTAGGGACAGTAGAGGCTCTTGCACCTGAGGGTAAGCATACCAAGGGCCTGATTTCTGTGACATTGCCATGGGAAGCGAGGAGAAGAGATTCAGAGAGAATGCTAACAAGGAATAACACTTGTCCAGAGCTGACAAATGCCAAGTATCCTTCCAAATGTAGAGTTATTATAACACCCATCTGGGCTAGAAACTGTTATTATTCCCACTTTAGAGATGGGGAAACTGAGGCATAGGGAGTTTAATCAACTGGCTCAAGTACATACAGTCCAAAGCGGCAGAGCGGGATTCAAATCCAGCCAGTCTTAACCAGGGTACTGCATGACCTTCCCACTGGGTGCTCCAAAAAGCAGATGGGAGAGAGCATGTTGGAATCAGGTTGATGGGTTCTAAGCTAGTGTCATTGTCATGATCTGTATGTCTTTAGGCAAATAACATTTTTTTCTTAAGTCTCAATTTTGTCATCTGTGAAACAGGGATAGTGGTATCCTCTTCAAAGGGTTGTCATGAAAGTTAAATGAAAGAACACCATACTGTCTCCTGACTCCCCATCTTACTCTGCTCACCAGGGTCAATGCCTGCTTCTCAACCATGCATGGTATGGCAAGGCATCACAGTTATTTTCCCAGAGCCCCACTGAGTAATTGCTGTGTACTAAATTGTTGTCTAGATCTGTGATGATTTCTAAGGCCAAATGATAAAATTTAGAAATGAACAGGCTAGAGATTTGAAAACTGAATTTATTATTACATTCTTAGCAGCAGTAATGGTGCTTCCACCAGCCACACTGACATTCTGCTTGATACCTTGAGGTCTGAGTATTCAGAGGCTAAATGACCCTTCCACAGGGGTTCCCTGGGCAAGTTTGGGTGGGGAAAAGGGATGTGGCTCTTTGTCATCTGCAGCAGTTTGCCCTGCATCAGAGCAGACTGTCCAGACGGAAGCTGGAAAGTGCTTTATCTGTTGGGTTTAAGGAAAATTTACTTCCTTCATTATGATTTTTTCAAGCTCATATTAAAGTAAATTATGAGTCTTTGAATAAATAGTTTAGCGCTATTGGGGAGCAATGCAAGGCAATGAAGATGATGCAAGACCCAGTCTCATCAGGTAGGGTACCATGGATTATCTTCCATAAGCCACTGAGCCTCAATTTCCCCAGTTACACAGCTAAGAAGTTGACTCCTAATGCTAGGATTTAAGCTTCCTTCTAGCTCTTATTTTCCATGATTTTTTAAAATTTATAATTTCAAGCAAGGTTTAAAGGCAAAGTAAACACCCTTTGGCCCACTTGCAACTGAAAGAATCAGGGCATCTTCTAAGGTCTGAATTCTGTCTCAGGTAGGGCTGGAAGCATGGCCTTCCTAGGCATGGGGAGAGGTCCTAGGCTTTCTCCTGACAGCTGCTGACCAGAGCAGAGCAGACAGTTGCTGCCTCAAACCTGGCTTCTTTCTCTCATGCCTGGAACATATTTGGGATGCTGATTTGAGAGAGGACAAGCTGAAATACAGCCCCAAGGAAACCTCATGTCTGTCTCTCTGGCATTGCTTGCTGGTATCTGTCACAGCAAAAGCAACTAGCTTTATTGAGATCAGGAGGAAATTCTCTGCAGATGTGATTTGAGATGGAAGAAAGGTGAGATTTTGAAGAAGAGTCATTTTGGTAAAAGAATGCCTTTAGAAACTGACTTTTCTCGGTCTTGCAAAATTCATTGTTTAAGTGGCATCAGTATCTTTCAACTGTTGGGATACAAATATTGGAGGCCTTCTGTCAAGGTTCTGGCTTAATTAGGAGGCCTGAGGTAAGGAGAATGGGAGAATCAGATCAGTGTGATGCAGTTGTGCTTCTGTGGCTTGTGGAAATTTCCATCATCTGCCCACATCCATTTCCACCCCAGGGAGAGGGGGCACAGCAAAATGGTGAAGAATGTCAGCTTTCATTTCAAACAGACTTGGACTCAGATCTCAACTCTTTTTTTCACAGGTTGTATAATTTGGAGCAAATTACTTAATCTCTCTGTGCCTCAGTTTCCTCAGTTGAGAAATGGGATAATGAGAGTATCTCCTCACAGGTTTGTGAGGATTAAATTGGATGAGGTATATAAAGTGCTAGTGCAGGGTTTACTTATAGGACAGACTCCACGGAGGAGAGCTCCATTATTCATCCATCTCTTGTTATCTAGGCCTGGTGTCTACTGCCAAATAACTCATTTATCTAGTCTCACCTAATTATAAAAGTTTATTCTTTATACTCATTTTCATACCCATTTTTATTTTTTCCATTCATTTCTTATGTTTCCACTGATTTTTATAACTTTTTATGTAGCTATTTTTCTTCATTAAGATACCTATTTTCTCTCTCTTCCCACTTACTGATCTACCTATCTACCTACCTACCTATCTATCTACATACATACATACATACATACATACATACATACATACATACGTATCTTCTCTCTCTCTCTCTCTCTCTCTCTCTCTCTCTCTCTCTCTCTCTCTCTCTTTAGCTAGCTATCATCTGTCTACAACTATGTTAAGACCTGGCTCGTTTGTAGAAGGCACACGTATTTTGGAAGATCCATCAGTCCTGCTCACTTGCAGATGAGACCTCATTTTTAAAGCAGCATTTTGCCTGTGATAACAGCATGTAGGCTAACAAGTCAGCAATGGGCTACAGCAGCAGGTATTTGGGAGAACCAGGCTTTTTGAATAAAAAACACAGAGCAAAGCTGCAGAGTGAGGGTAGGCAGGGTGGTTTGTCTTGTATCCCTGAAACCAAACTCAATTTCTCTAAGGGTTGTGAGGCTGGAGAGGGTCTTTTCTTTACAGAGGGTGGAGGCCTCCATTTCCAGATAAGAGTCCCTCTTGAGATAAGAGTCACACACTGGCCCCTCCTGAGCCCTGTAGTTCTGGGGTACTTTTGGAGCAGAGCCAGACTGCAAGCACCTAGCAGAGTGCTTGTGAGGAGCTGTGCACTGTGAGCACATGGAACTGATGGGCCAACCCTTGGCAGGCAATGTGCTCCTCATGGTTCTTCAGAGTTGCCATGGTACCCATCGGATGTATCAGTTTTACTGGAGCCCTTTCTCACTCACATTTCCTTTCCCCTGTCTTCTTATTATAAAGTTTTCTCCACCTTTCCTACCCTCACCTGATTTATTGTGTCAGCCTCTCTGGCTTCACATTGTCATAGTCATGCTCTCCAGGCTACTTCTCCCTGTGGTTGCCGGGGGGCCTGCTGTGCATTTGTGGGCCTCGCCTCAACTTCCTTCTCTCCCTGGTCACCCTTGTCGTCATGCTGAGCATCTCTGCCAGACCTCCCATCCTGCATAGTTTCTTTTCCCATGTCCTTTACTGTGGAGTTGGCTTTCCCATTCAGAGTACTCATCCTGTTTCCATCCCATCTGTTTAAAATGCTGACTTGGTCTAGTTCTTTAACAGTAATGAGTACACATGTCTACTTCTTCCACTTTACTGTTACTGCAGGGCCCAGTTTGAGGCAGAGACCAGGAGACAGCTCTGCCTCTAGGCAGGGGAGAAGCCAGAGTGGGGAGAGGCAGGGCTGGGCAGGAAGAGCTCTCCTCCAATCCCTGTGCTCACTGGCTGTAGAACCTGGCCCAGCTTTCCCTCTCTAAGACTCACTTTCCTTCTCTGTAACACAAGGAGATTGGGTTAATTGTCTCTAAGGTGCAAGGTTCGGATTTCAGTCTTCATGAATAGGTAATATCTAGCTTAGTACCAGGAAGAACAGATGCAGTGACATGAAACTGGAGTATGTTTACACACACATATAGGTACACTCTCACAGACATACACTCATACACACACAAGCATGCCTGCACAAGTGCGCGCACACACACATACACTAAGCATACGCACTGTCACATCCATGTCAGAGCCAAGAGCTTTCTGCTCTTTATTGTGGACCTATGACATTTACTGACGTATAAAAAGAAAAATAGTGTGAGAGAAATAGGCATCTACTTAAGGAGCATAGACACTGATGAAGGAACCTAGGTTAAGTGCATAGGGCATCATAAAGCTGTCACCATGACAGGTTCATAAATGAGGAAAAGGTGTGAGCATTTCTATTTGGGGCTCCCCTGTGTGCACAGGTGTGTGCTTCAGGCACAACTCCCCCTGTGGTCTTGGTCATGGTGCTAGTGAAACAGACATGCACGTCTGTGTGTATATGTAGTTTGTGCACCAAGCCCTGACCACATGTGTCTGGTGCTAACCAGTACCTGGAGCTGATCTCTCTGCTACTGGACTTCTGAGCCACCCCAGTGCTCTGCCTCAAGGGTCTCTCCCCAATGCAATGGCACTCACACTGGCTCTGGCCACTCGAGAAGACCACTGCAGATTTCCCAGGGTGGGAGGTGCACTCAGAAGGCCTTTCACCACCTGATAAACAGACTGATTCAAGCCTTGGAGCCCAAGGTTTTGAGAATCTGAACATAATAAACTTTTGATTTTCCCAAAAAAGGACTTAAGAACTGTGTACCTCTTGAGAACTGTTCTGTGCTTTTCACGTAGCATTCTCAGTGAGGCAATGTGTGTAGAGATTTGCATGTTCCCCATGTAACATAGGCAGCTGAGGAAGACTGCCAAGCTGCTTTTACAGGCTGTGAGTATCCCCTGTAATATCTCACCATTCCCTATTCCTACTCCTCCTGCTTGGGGGCCCCTGGAAGCTGGACTTGCTTGGAAATGCTTTTAACTCCATGTTAAGGAACAATCCTATGAACCCTCCTCCAGAGAGGTCCTCACACTAGAGCCAATTTGGTAGCCAGTCAATCTCCTGTCCCTCACCAGGGCAGCCAGCTGTGTTAAGAGGGCAAGATGTGCTTGGTAATGGGTCACTGCAGTGAAGGTGTAGGGCAAGGGTGAGCCACTTCGACTTGGTGCTGGGGCAGTAAACTGTTCTGAAGAACACTTTTCAGAGTTCATCATGTGGACTCTCATGGGGTTGGGTTTGAATCCAGGCACTATCATTTACATGTGTAATCTGGGACACATCACTAAAAGTCTGTGATGATAGGGTCCTCACATATAAGAGACCTACTGTGAGAACTAAGTGAGCTAAAGAATGAGCAAGGTGCTTAGAGACACAGTGCTGTGCAGTGCTGGGCAGCAGAATGTACACATTTGATTGCAGTGCATGAGAGGCAGGCCAGGCTGGCCCACCCAGGAGGAAGCTTCTCAGGGGCAAAAGCAGAGCAGGTGAGTTTGAAGCCTCCGGAGTAATGGACAAGGAGACCCTGAACCCCTATGAGGAGATGCATCAGGAAGAAAGAAAGTTGGGAGCATGGACTTTGGAGAGCTTGTTATAAGGCCAGGGACACTTCCAGTGCTCTGTAAATGAGGGCTCTTTACTTTCACTTCACTGTAGGTTGGACCTTTTGCTAGGTACTTCCCATATGTGCCTTATTTTTTTAATGGTTTCCCACACTGTACCATCACTCACCTCTGAAGGCAAGAATCTTGAAACTCAGATTGGTGGTGGGAACTGGACCAAAATCAGACAGCTGGTAAACAGTGGAGCAAGAATTAAAGATCAGGTCAGCAAGCTGGCTCCAGGGCCTGCAGGACTTCAGAAGGATTTGGCTACTACTGTCTCTCCCTTCCAGCCTGGCCAGTGATCACAGCTTTGTTTGACAGGAGCACATTGGAGGGAAGTAGGGATTGGTGTTCGATGGATTGTGGGAGATGGCGATGGATGAGGTTGGGGAGAAGGCAGATTAGTTTTGGGGCCTGATGGATAAAGTCCTTCATGCTTCTTGACCGAGGAAACATAACTATTGCCAAAATCTGTGGAATTTTCTCCTGGACGCATTGCCCCTGCATGAGAGCTGGCAAGTGGTTCTCTTATTTCTATTTAGAGGGAGACAAATAACCTGTCTGCACTGTCCATTCTGAGATGTTCTGGCTCTGATGTGGGGGACATACTCTGCACAAGGATGCCATGGGAGGCCAGTCTAGAAAGAAGAATGCTCTGTATGGGGTCAGCCTGTTGCCTGACTGAGCCCCTTCTTGGGGACCTACCTGAATGTAGCTACTACTGCTGACTGTACCACTCCTCTGCCTGGTTCTCAAGGCCCCCAGCTGAGGACTGCCTTCTCTCCTGGACCATGTCACCCCGTCTTCTCTCAGCATAACTTCATTCAGCTCTGACTATTCTTGCCTGCCCCCACCTAAGGAAAGGCCAGCTATGTAGTGGCTGCCATATGGGACTTTGGGATTCAACATGGGCCTAATCTGAGCTTGCTTGCAAGCTTGCTGTGTGTTCATTGGTAAGTCACATACCTCTTTAAGTCTCAGTTTCTTAACTATAAAATAGGAATTAATATCTCTTTCCTGGGGTTGCCCATTATTGAATCAGTTCCTTCCTTCTTATTTTTCTAGGCCCCGCTCAGGTCTCATTTCTTCCTTGTAAACTACCCTAACTAAAGCAGCTCACATTGGGTCCCTTTGACTTTCTTGAGAATACTATAATGCTTGGACCTAGGGGTTTATATAATAAATCCAACTAACACATAGTTCTTGAGCACCAACCTTGTGCAAGACTTTTTATTACGTATTTTCTAATTTGCACATCAATTCCACTGGTAATGAGATCATATCTTATGTTCCTGTTTGTACCAGAACACCTGGCACAGTGCTAGGCACCAGGCAGGGCCTAGAAAATACTTTTGATTGCTGGAGGGTATGTAGTAGGAATCACTGACCTGCATGCACGGAATACTCCTGTGCCAGGAGTTGTAGAATGAGGACAAAGAAATAGGAGACACTGTGCTTAACTTTAGGTGCCTGAAAAATAGATGAACACACAAGGTGATGTCAGATAGCATAGAAAATGTTCAATAAATCATGTCCTGGAATGTATGTTTCCAAAGAGCCTGAGAAGGTGTCTATCCCAAACTCTCATCCAAAGAAAGAACCTTTCCCTAGCATCCCTCTTTGAACTTTGGCATCCTTTTGGACTGTCCCAGAGGCAGGGGGTTCATTACTCACAAAGAAGCCTATTATTTCCACACACCTTACTGGCAGGTACCCACTGGTCCTTCAAAGAAATGTCCAAAGGATCTAATCTCTTTTCTTCACATCAACTCTTCATATGCTCTAAGACCACTACATTCCTTAGTATGATTCCACATGAATCATGCCAAGCCTAGCTTACCTTCCCCCAGGATCAATCAGAAATGGTTTTCAAACCCTTACTGCCTAGTGTGATGGTATGATGCTGGGACAGAGCAGTCTAGTTGAATCTGACCAAGACAGGGGCTGTTATTCTACCTCAGGGAACATGTTCTGCAAATGCAGCCGGAGGGGGCATCATTCTTTTTCTCTTTTTAATCAATGACTTAAACATATATAAAACACCACATTACTATATGGAGATGCATATATTTTGGAAATTGAGTTCACAGATGAGGACCTGTGCATAAGACATGATTAACTGAACAGAAAAAGTAATATGTGGCCAGATTTGGAGAGAATGCAAAATATTACCACCATCCATCTCCAGAACTCTTTTTATCTTCCCAAACTGGAACTCTGTCTCCATTAAATGATAACCTCCCCCCAATATTTCCTGGCAACCATCATTCTATTTTCTATCTTTATGGATCTGATTCCTCTAAGAACCCCATATAAGTGGAATCATACAATATTTGTCTTTTGTGATAGCTTATTTCAGTTAGCATAATGTCCTCAAAGTTCATTCATATTGCAGCATATGTCAGAATTTTCTTCTTTTTAAAAGAGGAATAATATTCCATTGTATGCATATATCACATATTGTTTATTCATTTATTTGAAGAAAATTTAAGTTGCTTCCAGTTTTTGCCTATTGTGAATATGCTGTTATGAACATGGGCATACAAATATCTGTTCAAATTCCTGCTTTCAATTCTTTGGGGTATATACCTAGAAGCAAAACTGCTGGATCGAATGAAAATTCTATGTTTAAATTTTGAGGAAGTGTGATGTTATGTTTCATAGCAGTTGTATTATTTTATATTCTCACTAGCAATGCAAAAGGGTTTTCCAATTTATCCACATCCTCACCAACATTTATTAGCTTCTGTTTTTTTTTATTATTATTTATTTATGCCTACAGCACCTGGTCTTCCTAGATGGTCTCCCATCCAAGTACTAACCAGGCCCAACCCTGCTTAGCTTCTGAGATCATCAAGCTTATTCAGGGTGGCATGGTAGTAAATCATGGACTGTGGCTCCACTGGGGTGTGAACTCAGGACCATCTGCATGTAAAGCAGATGTGTTAACTGCTACACTATGGAACCATGTCCATTAGCTTCTGTTTTTTGATAATATTCATCCTAATGGATGTAAAGTCATATCTTCTTACTATGGTTTTGATTTGCATTTCTCTAATTACTAGTGATATTGAATTTTATCCATGTGCTTTTTGGCCATTTGCATATCTTCTTTATAGAAATGGCTACTTGAGTCCTTTGCCCACTTTTGAACTGAGTTTATTACTTTGTTGAGTCGAGTACTTTATGAAATAAGTTGACACTTTTTATAACCTTGTTTAAATTATTTTGTGTTTTCTTTGGTGAATATAAAATATTCAGATGAAAAGTTTCTTGTCATTTTACTAAGTGTGATTTCAAAGCAAAGCATCATTTGTTGGGGGGAAAATGGCATAGATGATAGAGGCTCTGTTCATCCCTCTGGCAACCAAACCAAAGTTGTGATGGAAACAAGAAGCAAACAGCAAGGAAATATCACCTGAGATCTAGATGAACACGTCATACAACTAGGGAGAATTCTAGAAATAACCCTGCAATGACAGAAGGTAGGGCAGGGCGAGGACACGAGGCTGTCTGGTCACAAGTGGCTGAGTGAAACCAAGGCTGTGGCAGTGGCAGTGGCAGAAGCCTCCTAAAGGGGCAATGTCTGTGATCGGATTTTCTTGGTGATGTATGTTCTTGCTCTTAGTACCAGTGCCAATTTGGCTGTCTGCAGGGGGCACCAATGACTTACAGGGAGACATTGTTGATGTGAGGGCTAAGGGAAGGCTCTGTACAGAAGTGCTGGCGGTATCCATTGATCCCTGTTGAGCCCTTCCCGCTCCCAGTGTGCAGAAGCAGCGACATCATCAAACTGGATAACAGAGGTCACTCCACCCAGAGGATTCCCTGAAATTCCACCTCCCACAACTCGCGGCCCCACCCAAACCACATCCAGGTGTATCCTCAGTGAGTCAGGTGCTCCTTGCTGAGCAGCAGCTAGACTCACACTGATGGCAGCTATCCTTGGTTTCTGGTGTGGCCTTTTGAGGCAACCATAAGCCCAGAATCTGTGGATTGCTTGCTGAATCTTACAGGTGAACCCAGAGGGACACAGGCTGGGGCTAAACTTGGCCTGAAGCTGAACCCCTCTCAGGATTGTGCCACTGGACACCTACTACACAAAGCCACACTAATAAGACTGGGAGACTTAGGAACTTTGCTTAGTACATAGAAACAGACATGGAAAGAGACAAAATGGAAAGACACATAAGCAGAAACCACATGAGAGAACAGAACAGAGATCCAGAAATAATGGAGTCAAGTAATCTGACAGATGTAGAGTTCAAAAAACTGGTTATAAAGCTGCTCCATGAACTTTTGAAAAGTATAGATAAATTTAGTGGGAACTTCAACAAAGAGATAAAAAACATAAAAATGGAAATAGAAATTTTAAAAGGAAACCAGTCAGAAATGAAGAACACATTATCTCAGATGAGAAGTATATTAAATGGAAAAACAAAGAGAATAAAGAAGAGGATCAAGTGACTTATCTAGATGACAGGAAAGCCAAGGACCTACAATCCCGAATACTTTATCCAGCAAAGCTATCATTTAGAGTTTAAGGAAAGATAAAGAACTTCCCAGGCAAAAATAAGCTAAAGGAATTTATCACCACCAAGCCAGTATTACCGGAAATGTTGGAGGGACTTCTTTAAGAAGAAAAAACATGTATCAAAAACAGAAATAAAAAATGGTAACAACTACATTTCTATAAGTACCTCAAATGTAAAAGTATTAAGTGCTCCAACTAAAAGATAGAGTGGACGAATGGATAAAAAACCAAGACCCCCTACATGTTGCCTAGAAGAGACTCACTTCAGATTAAAAGATACTCATAGGCTAAAAGGAAGAGGATGGCAAAAGATATTGCTTTGATAGGTATAGAAGGTATTTAAGTCAGACAGAGAAAGATAAACACTATATAATTTTACTTATAGGCTGAATCTAGGGAATAAAAAGAATGAACTAATCAAAAACAGACTCACAAATATAGTGGACAATTTGGTGATGGACAGAGGGGAAGGATGATTGGGGGCTGGAAGAATGGGGTGGAGAGTTAAAGAAGTACAAAATAGTAGCTGATGGATGAGCACAGAAATGAGGAGCCTGGCAGAGGGAATACAGTTATCATTAATATGTTGACTAAGTGGAGAGTGAGGGGAGGGAGGGAGCAATTGAGGGGATCATTTTATGAACTATATAGATGTCTAACCAATGTACTGTACACTTGAAACTAATTAAAATAAATTTAAACATCATTCGTCAAGAAAAAGAGAGACACAGAATATAGGAAATACGAGAAAATTCTAGAATAGAAAAAAATTATTTTTCAAGTGAAGTATGGCCATTGATAGAGAAATAGAATGTGATGGCTCAGAGTTCCACATAAGCAGGCCCAAACTGAACAGCAGTGCTCAGAGGGCTCAGGCTGCCAGGAAAAGCACAAGACACAATAGATACAATTTAAACGTGAAAACTTGAATTTCAGATAAACAGCAAGTAATTTGTTAGTATAAGTATATCCCAAATGCTGTATGGGATATACTTTAACTGAAATGTTGTTATTTATCTGTAATTCAAATTTAATTGCTATCTGATATCTTTTTGGTTAGTTCCTTTTTAAATTTTAAAATAAAAATTGTATATATTTTAGGTGTACAACATGATTTGATATACATACACATAGTGAAATGATTACCATTGTCAAGCTAATCAATATATCTTCTCACATAGGCACCATTTTTCCTGTGTGATGAGATCATTTGAAATCTATTCTCTTATTGTATTTCAGTATCAATACAATATGTTAACTATAATCTTTATGCTATTTATTAAATCCCTAAACTTATTCATCCCATGTATCTGCAACTTTGTCCTCTTTGACCAGCATCTCTCTATTTCCCTTATCTCCACTCTGCTGGTATCCAATATCCTTCTCTGTTTTTTTATAGGTTCATTGTTTTAGATTCCACATATAAGTGAGATTATGCACTATTTGTATTTCTGTTTCTGGCTTATTTCACTTATCATAATGTCCTCCAGACCCACATCGTCACAATGACAGGATTTCCTTCATTTTAAGGCCGAATAATATTTCATCATATCTATATGCACATTTTCTTTATTCATTCATTTGTTGATGGACACTTAAGGTAGATTCTATATCTTAACTATTGTGACTAATACTGTGGTGAACACTTGAGTACAGCTATCCCTTTGAAAAACTGATTTTATTTCCTTTGTAAATATATCCAGAAGTGTGATTTCTGGCTCTTATGGTAGTTTTATTTTTATTTTTTTAAGGAATATCTATACTGATTTTCATAATGGCTGCACCAATTTACATTCCCATCAATAGCACACAAGAGTTCCCTTTTCTTCACATCATCACCAAACCTTGTTATTTCATGTCTTTTGATAATGGCCATTCTAATAAATATGAAGGTATACTTCATTGTGGTTTTGACTTTCATTTTCTTGATGATTAATGATATTGAGAATCTTTTCGCATACCTGTCGGCTATTTGTATGTCTTTTATTTAAGAAATGTCTATTCAGGTGCTTTGCTCATTTTTCAATTGTGTTGTTTTCTTGCTGTTGAGTAGTCTGAATTTCTTATATATTTTGAACATTAACTCTTTACAGATGTATAATCTGAAAATACTTTCTCCCATTCTATAGGTTATCTCTTCCTACTGTTGAATATATCCTTTGCTGCACAGATTTTTAATTTGATGCAAACATGTCTGTCTGTTTTTGCTTTTGTCTCCTGGGCTTTTGTGTTCATAACCAAAAAAATCATTGTCTGAACTTCTTTTTAGAGAATATATAAGTACTCATTAACAGAATGTTGAAAGAAATATGGACATTAAGGTGATTCTGATGAAGTCTGAGATGAACATGAAGAACATGCTATTGGAAGTGGTGGAAAGGTGATCCTTATTATAAAGTGGCAGATAACTTGGCTGAACTGTGTTCTAATGTTTTGTGGATGGTAGAACTTGCAAGTGAAGTTGATTTAACTAAAGAGATTTGTGAGTAAAGTATTGAAGGAACAGCTTGGTTCCGTCTGACTGCTTAGAGTGAAAAGTGACAGGAGAGAGATAATTTGAAGACAGAATTATTAAGCAAGAAGGAACTAGAATTGGAGATTTGGAAAATTCTCAGCCTACCATATTGGGGGGTGGGGAGACTTATTCTGAAGAGAACACTGAGGTGTGGCTAAGCAACCATTTGATAAAGAAATCATGAGTATGACTCATGAATTTAATTAGCCATCTCAGCAGAGGCCAAGAATAGAGATGGGATTATACCAGGAAAGACATTGCCAGTTTGAAGTAAAGGGGACAGAGAAAGCTGTAGAGAATAAAGAAAAACTGTCAGACTTTTTAGATTTTACAAGATGGGGACCATAGAGCCATTCAATTGCAAATGTATGCTATCCTTCAAGAAAAGAGAAGGTGATTCAGAGATCACCAGGACCTCCACTCTACCACAAGCACCAGTCCTGGGGAATGGGGCTCTCTCTACATCAGTTTCAAAGGATGGGGCCACTGCTCTTGCAGAAAGCTGAAGTGTAGGCAGGGCTCCACAGAGCTAAAGAAGGACCAAGCTGCTAAACTGTGGGGGTGATGTTGCTGCTCCAGTAGACTTGGAGGGAAGGGCATTTAACCAGATAATATTATTCTTATGCTTTAAAATCTGATGAGATTTGCCTTGTTAAGCTTTGGACTTATTTGGAACAAATTCTATTTTTTTTTCTTTCCAATTTATTTCCTTTGGAATAAGAATAGCTATTCCAAGCCTGTCCCACCATTGTACTTTGGGAGCATGTAAATTTTCTGGTTTCAGAGATTTATAGCTGGAAAATTTTGTCTTAAGGTGACCATGAGCCTCATCTGTATCTGATTTAGATGATATTTAGATGAGACTTTGGACTTTAGACTTTAGAGGTGATGCTCGAATGAGTTAAGATTTTTGATATTGTCAAGATGAATGTATGTATTTTGCATGTGAGGACATAAATTTTGTGGGGCCAGGAATGAAACAGTATGGAGGAAATTGTATCCCCCCAAAATCATATGTTGAAGCCTGAACCTTATAACGTGGTGGTATTTGGAGATGGGCCATTGGGAGGTAATTCAATTTAGATGAGGTCCTGAGAGTGGGATTTTTCTGATGAGAGCAGTGCATTTATAAAAAGAGATACCAGAGAACTTTCTCTCTACCACATGGAGACACAGTGAGAAAGCAGTTGTCTACAAGCCAGGAAGGATTGCTCTCACCAGAACCTGAGTATGCTGGGGCTCTCTGATCTTGGACTTTCAGCATCCCAAGTTATGAGAAATAAATGTGTGTTGTTTAACCCAGTCTATAGTATTTTGTTCAGGTAGTCCAAGCTGACTAAGACATATGGTGACCATAAATTCTGAAAACATAGTTGTCTATTTGCTGTATTTGACCATGTTAAGTGACCAATTACTGTTCTTTTTTTTGCAATCTGCAGACTAGGAAGAGGTCAACCAAAATGTTTTCAACAGAGTAGAGTGCCATCCATTATGACCGATTAATGAGGGGCTAGTAGATGATAATTTCCCAGACTGGTGTGCACTAGCTAGCTGGAGAAGGCTAGATGCTCACTAGATCTGAAAGCCCTAGTATACAGCCACCAACTAGATCAAATGTTGTAGTGTAATACCAAAAAGCTATTTATTATCTACAGTCATCTATGCTTCCAGAATTTATAGATACTCTGTAGCTTATATGTCTGTCCCTTGAAACTACGGTTTTCAAATTTCAAGCCTTGAGTCCTGATCAGAATTTAAACTCTATGTATAAAACGAATGCTTTGATAGAAAAAACAATGTGTCTAAAAGGAGTTTTATCTGTATCTACCTCTGCAGCTGCTAGTACCTTTTAATTTCCATTCTTTGAGAACAGCCTACCTTTTCCTAGAAAAATAGTACTAATTACTTATCTTTGTACTGGTACTCTGGGGGAACTGATTTCTTTAAAAGTTTCAACCAGGATGCAGAAGCAAGACAAGGGAAGGCCCCATGAGGTCTGGAGCCTACAGCTTCAGACTCAGGAGGGCTGTCCCAGACAGGCCCAACACTTGCCTAAGGAGTGTGAGGAGAAGCCTCTTCTCACTGCAGCACATCAGTGGCTGATGTGTTGGACCCACCCAGCTCTTGCTGTGTGGAGCCCCTGCCCTGCTGGCTGGTTCTTCTGGGTCCTTAAAAGTGAGCACCTGATCTCTTCATTCTGGGTGTCCTTTAGTGGAAGCCCTGGGGAAAAAAAGTTGAGTACCTGAAATTCTTCTCTGAGAGCCAGAGTACTGAGGATATGGTGTTCCTGGGAGTTTCCTAGAGGTGAACTAGGTGGGGTTTGGGGGCAGGGTGGGGAGATTAGAGAAGGCAGGAATTCAGGACTGCAGAGCAGTGAGACAAGAGGTTAAGAGCCAAAGCAAAGGCAAATGAGACAGACATAGATACCCAGGCTGAGTGGTGGATGGAGAATAAGGGGAGCAGATCCTAGGATACTGATGCATATGGGAGATAGTTGGTTATTTGGACAGGAGAACAGCTGGGAAAAGAAGGGTTGTCTCTTCTTGAGTCTGGTTGGAGACCCATATTTTCTACTTTCCAGATAGCTGGGTCATGGGAGTGATTAAGCAGGATCCTCTAGTGGGCAAATGAATATAGATTTTGAAGTCCGAAAAATCTGCATTTCAGCCCTAAACACATCAATTACTGATCTGAGACTCTGGATTAGTCTCTCAAGGTCTTCATCAAGTGTCCTCATCTGTAAAAGGGGGATAGTGACATCTTCTACACTGGGATTTGGTGAAGGTCAGATGGGAGAAAATGTGCTTTGATATTAGTGTGTGGTACAAAACAGACACCCAGGAAGTATCACAGGCCTTTCCCTTCCCTCCCTCTTTCCCACCCTCTCCCTACTTCTCGCCCTCCCTGCTTTCTTTTCTGTTCCCTTCTCTCCCCTCTTTCTCCCTCCTCCCTCTCCCTAGGCCATGGTATCTTTCCTCACATATCCACCCCCTCCAGCCTCCCAGGTAAAGTTCAAACTTCATGTGGTGTATCTGTGTCAGGGCCTGCTTCTCCTTTTCTTCTCATGGTGAAATCCTTCAGGGTTAGCGCCAATTGATAGCCCAAACTAATCCACTTGCTGAGAAAACATCTCCATAGCAACCAGTTTGCTGCTCTGTCCTTACTTCTTTCTTCCTCCAGGCTGTAAGCTCAGTTCCCTCAATATTCAACTATCTGAGCTTCTGCTAGCATCAGTTCCTCTGCCCAATGGCTTCTATGAAACTTGCAGTTTCCATGAGACCTGCATGATGATCTAACTTGGAGTGGTTCAGCCAAAGAAACAAAATAATTTGACTTTCTTTCCCCAAATGCCATCAGAAAAATGTACTATGCCTTCCTGTGAACTAGGGAGCTTAAGATAAAGGTGCAAGACTAGCTTCATTTAGTAGCTTGGCAGAGGGAAGTTGATGCCATTAGTTCGGAGTTGTGCATGAGAACTGATTCTGTCTGGAAACACTGTTCCTCTTCTAAGAAAATAGGGAAAATGCCACAAGAGAAGGAATGACAGTCAACATGAGAGACATCTGTTTATTCTGGCCCAAATTTAAGCCAGTTTTAAATAATGCAATTGGCTTTGGAGGTGCTCGAGTCCCCAGGGGGAATTCATAATGGATGAGCCTTGCTTGCATCCTGCATCAGGCCTCTTTTCCTGGGGACTGCAGAGTCGTGGACTCTGCAGAGAGAGATTGTTTTGTCCTTTTCTCATCACACTGGGGCTCGAGAAGGGGACGTGCAGGAGGGGTGGACCCTCCTCCACCAGACTTGCTGGTTTGGGCTGCTGCCTAAAACTAGCCGGCCCTCGGCTCCTACTCCTCACCGACCTCTGGCTGATGGAGACCCAAGGGTTCTCCTGCCTTTTCCTCACTATGCTTTTGCTTCCTCCCTTTTCCTCCTGAATCTTGCCTTTTCCTCACTACATTCTAAGTTGGTGAGTCCTACAGTTTCTGCTGCTCTGTTAACTCAGGTTTACTTTATTCTCATGCTCAACCCCACACCCACTGGCTTGGTTTGGATCCTCACTACACCACCCAGGACAAGTCCCACAGCCTTCAACTCCTGCCCT
Organism: Macroglossus sobrinus; assembly: GCA_004027375.1. Taxonomy (NCBI): domain Eukaryota; kingdom Metazoa; phylum Chordata; class Mammalia; order Chiroptera; family Pteropodidae; genus Macroglossus; species Macroglossus sobrinus. The sequence goes on from PVKZ01003229.1 coordinate 124,401, forward strand.
TACCCCCAGTGTGGCCCTGCTTAAAGCCTTTTTCAGCCTCATTCCTCCTGGGATCAAGTCCACCGTCCTTGACTGGTGTTTAAGACTCTTCCTCTCCCCACAATCTTCTCGGAAACAGGTAGTGCCTGTTCAAATCTCCTTGGTGCTGTGGGGCCCTCCCCTTCCCCCTCCCCATCCCTCTGAGTCTTCCTGACTTTCCAGGGCCTCATCTACGTAACCCTCCCAGAAGCTTGGTGCTGGCCTCTCCTACCTTGTGCTGTTTTTGTATAATTTGTCTTTTTACATGTTCAACTTACCCGCTGAACTGAAACCTTCATAGCTGAAACTGTGACTTAACACCATTTCTTAGTACCCAGCACAGAGCCTGGCACTGAAAAGGCTTCAAAGAGTCTGACAAACTAATGGTTAATGTAATGAATGAACCATGGATAAATGAACGTATAGGTGGAAAAAGGAAGGAGGAAGGAGAAAGGCAGGGGGCAGTCAGGCTTTTCTCCTCTCCTTTGGAATAAATGACAGAGCTGGTTTGTGCTGTGTACAAAAGAAGGCATATGGGCACATGGTTGTGGGCAGTGCTGAGCCTGGGCTGCAGGGAGAATTCAGCATAGTCAGATTCAGGTGTTCCCAGGATTTCTCCAGGCAGGGTAAAGCAAACTTCTTGTTCCACCCCCTACCTCCTCTCAGCCTCACTTCCATGAGAGCAGTAGAAGTAATCCTAGTTGAGTATAGTAGGAAACCTACTGTGCCCTCAGTTTTTTTCAGGATATCTTTACTGTGGAGCGAGGGGCTGAGAGTGGAGCACCGCCTGCTGGCTCCTGTGTAATTGGGCTTAGGAAATGACCACCTCTTGGGTGTGAGTGGACTGCCACTGGGAATAATTGGATAGGCTGAGAAGCAGGACAATGAGATGTTGACCTTTGGGAAAAGACTCTATCAGGGACTCTAACCCTGTCCTGGGCCTGGCCCTCCCTGCCATCTGGGAGGGCTTGAGGCTCTGTGCTGTAATGATAAGTCTCTCATGTCATCTGGCTTCGTCTGATGGCTAGAACTCTTATGCTGGCTCTGTTGTGGTGAAGTGCTCTCCACTTCCAAGGATGTGAGGGGCTGATATTGAGACCAGGGCCAGAGGGTAGGGTTTCTGGCTACTGGGAGGAGGGATGCTGGTGGCCTCAGGCCCCTGTAGTCATGTTCTCTCTATGATGTGGGCTGGGCAGAAGAGTGCAGTGGGAATGCATTAGGGTCAGCCACCAGTGAGCAACCTACCCCACCATCTGGGGTGGATCAATAGACCGTGTCTTCACTCTCTTCCAGCAAGGTAAGAGGTCTGAGTCCATGTGTCTTTTCAGTCCCCATCAGATGGCAGCAATCTGGGGAACCATGGTGGGCCAAAGCCCTTCTCTGGTGACACTGAACACACCATACATACTAGATACAACATGGCTTTTGGTGTTGGAACCTGGTAAGTAGGAGCAAGAACTGGGTCCCTCTTATACAAACCTGCAGAACTATTGAATTGGTGATCACTCCAGTAGTGAGAAGGCACTAGAAACCAGCACTATAATAGTGTGAGATAACATTCCAGTGACTATGTGTGTGCTTATGTGTGTGCACATGTACATATGCATGTGTGCATATTTGTGTACATGCATGTGTGTAGTGCTTGCATGCATGTGTGTGTACACACATATTGCATATGCATATACATAGGCTTGTGTGTGTGTGCATGCATTTGAGTATGTGCATGTGTGTGAAAGTCTTTGGGCTCTAACTACATGGGGACAGGAGAGCAGGATTTGAGCTCATGCAAGGCAAATTCCCCTCAAGGGAAGCACTGTCACTGAAAAGGAAAGTAGAAAATCTGCTGCCACTCAGGGAGAAGGGAAGAGGACAGTTCTGGCTGTGATTCAGGTGGAAAAATCTCCTGTGTGTAATTGGTACCATGAGATCTGTTTGTGCATTGGATTGAACTTGTAATCCCATGTAGCCTGTGCAGGCTAGGCAATGAACATAAAATTTATCCTAATTCTTGATACCCCAAGTGCCAGGAGAAGTTAATAAAAACTTAAGTTTTGTAGAATTTTTATCAAGAAAAATGTCCCTGCTGGTTAGGAGCTCATAATAACAATGTCAAACATATTCAATTGTTCTTTTGTGAACCAGACTCAGTAATCCAAAAAAAAAAAAAAAAAAGAAGTCCTGGAACTTTAGCATCGAGGGTGACATGATGCCATAAAAAAGTCTATAAAAATGATTAGAGGTAGACATAATAAAAAACAAAAACAAACAAACAGAAAACATAATGAGAAACAGGTGTTATGATAAAAAAACAAGATTTAAAAAATGAACTTTTCAAATTTAACATTGTGTTAAAATTAAAATCTATTGGGCAAGCAGAAAAGCTGACTAACACAGTGAGGGACTGAATATGGTGGACGACAGGTTGGAGGAGAACATCAGAGCATGGCATCAGAGAAGAGAGATGACAAATGTCACAGGAAAGTGAAAAGACATGGACGTAATTAACCCCATGTTTAGCTAATATGAAAGAGTGGAGGGAATGGGGAAGAGGCAGATTCAGTGAGACCATGGCTGAGAAATGAACAGAATCAGTGAAAGACATACATGTTGAGATTGAGGACATATAAGTATGGCAATCAAATAAATATTACTTTATGGGCTGAGTCCATTTATTTATTTGTAATTTTTTTGTGCATCTCTAGGCCCTGATCATCTCGTGTGCATGAACACTGTGCCCAGGTGTGATACTGAGAGGTTCAATGATTTTCCAAGGAACCCATGGAGGGCAAGAGACATGGCTTAGCTCAGGGCAAGGTTGGTTTGCACCCCTACCTCTCAGTCTACTCTGCTTACTCTACCATTCTTTCCCTCCCAAGGAACCCTAGAAGACAGAGCCAGTCTCTGGGCAAAGATGCACAGTGCTCTCCAGTACTTGCTTTCAAGAGACATTATCACCCTTTTGATGAGGTCCCTCTGTTTCTAGCAGATGCCTGGCTCCTTACCAGAGCTGCTTAGGCCTTGCCTGCCCTTGCCTGTGTCAGGGCTTTTTTTAGGCTTTGAGGCCTTGCCTCCCATGGGTAGACCTCCCTGGCAACATCTGCTGCACTCCAAGCACTGATCAGAGTAGCCTTGTGCATGCAGGGCTGCCAGATTTAATGTGCATTTCAGGTAAACACACTGTTTTAGTGTAAGTATGTTTCTAACAATGCAAAGCATCTTAGTTTTTGTTTTCTTTCTAATCTGGCAGCTGCCTCTGCCTGGTCACAAGGGATGTAGGCAGGGCAGAATCTGTCAGGGCTCAAGGTCCAGCTCCTAGAACAGGGGCTGTGGGCAGAAGTCTCACACAGGCAGGGCTGAAGGTTGCTGGCTCCTGGTCTCAACAGAGCAGGGGCTGTCTTTTCCTTCAGGCCCAGTCTCTTCTCTGGACCCCGACTCAGCACTCCTTTTGATGCCCCACAACTTCTCACATGCCCATGCAGCAAGCTCATAGAAAAGGGAGATGGAGGTGCCAACCTGTCCACACCACCTGGAGCTCTGTGACCTTGTGCCAGTTCTTTACTCTCTGAATAGCTCTTTCCTCAGCTGTAGAACTTTCCTTTCAGCCTCTATCATTGTTTGAGCTTCCTTACAGGGAGGCAGGCAAAACCTGGGGTAGAGACTCTTGCTGTAAAATTTCTCTGTGCAAAGAGCAGAAATTTCATTCATCAATCCTGGGGAAAGCTCTGAAGAGTGGCCATGGCTCCCACATTGGTCAGCTGCCCATTTTTAAAAAAGAAGAAGAGGGCTTTGCCAAGTGAGATAAATGAACACTTCCTTAAATGGCCTCACTTGTTCATTACCTATGTGGCTAGGACAGGAGACCATCCTTTGTGGGGAGCTATGGCTTTCGGTGGTCCATGGATCACTTAGCTGGGGACAGGCAGAGGCAGGAAGGAGGTGAAAGGAGTAGATCCTAAAAGGGATGGGTGAAAGGAGAGAGGAGGTGTCAAGAATGGGCCTCAGCACCTGATCAGAGAGGCAGTAGTGGGACAGGGACCAGGGGCTCAGGGTAGGCATGGTTTATATTTAATTGTTCCCATTAACATTCACTGAGATTAATGTGCCAGACAGTGTGCTGGCCACTATCACATGTATCAACTTACTTAATTCTCTTAAAACTCTAAAAAGGATCTACTGTTAGAATAACGATATGATTTATTGCCCAAACTGAGACTAGTGAAATGAAAAGAGGTGTGACTAATATACATGTTGGGACAACAGACATCTACTGTGATGGTCCTCTGAAAACTGAGTCATGAGTTTGCCAAGGGAAACTGGGCTCAGAGATGTTTATACATTTTGTTCAAGGTTCACGAGCAGATTCAATAGTAGATTCGGAACTTCCAAAGTGAAGGTGTTAGGCATTCTATCCCCTGCAACCCTAGTGAATGGGCTATAGAAACACCACACCCTACCACACTGGGAAAGTGTATAAGGAGACAGTGACTTCCTAAAGGGCAGTTCAGGTGTCAGTGGTCCTCATTCCTACATGCCTAATCCCTTCACTCACCGAATGGCTGGTCTTACTCATTTTCTGGGTCATACCTGGCCGGGTGGCTGCTGCAGCCCCTTCCCTGCTGTGGATTGTTGGAGATCAAGGGAGCTCTTGACCAACTTAGTCTCTGTATTCAGGTACCTACCTTCTTGGTGCTGGACTGTACCAAGTTCTTTGAGGATCTTTGAAGATCTGCAGTTCTTTGAAGATCGATTTATTTGTCTTTCTCTTTTCAGTGTGTGGCCTCTCTTCCCCTGGATTGTGGCTTCTTGAGCAAAAAGATAGTTTCCTCTTACTGCTGCTTCACCTCCTCACATACCACATCTGTGTATGCACATGTTGAGGTGTGTGTGTGTGTGTGTGTGTGTGTGTGTGTGTGTTTGTACATTCATGAGTTGTTTTATAACTGTTTCTATTATAGACAAATTAGAAGAGGACAGCACATTTTATTTTGCTCATTCCTTCATTCAACACCTATTTATTGAAAACCTGCCATGTTCCAGAAACTGTTATAGGTTTTGAGGATACAGTAGTTTAAAAATATTTTTAAAACCCCACAACCCCAAACCTGACATTTTACTGGAGCATAACCAAATAAAGACAACAATAACAAAAATATGTTTTAAACAACCAGAATTTGAGAGGTGCTCTGAAGACACCTAAATTAGGGTTAAAAGAGCAATAAGTTTAGAAACATGAAGTCCCTGAAGAAGACCAGAGATTGAAGGAACTGGCGACCAGGGCTGAGGACACCTTGACCAGGCACAAAAGGCATTAGGTGCTCAAGAAAACTTGTATATTAATGCATAATGACATGAAGATAAAATGGCTCAACAATTGGGTGTACTGTTTGAGGAATGGGTAACAGTACAGAAGTGCTCGGAGAAAATGAATTTAATGAGTTGTATGGAGGCTTTTTGAAGGTGAGGAGCACCTGTACAGAGCCCTGGAGTGGTTCTGGGGACCTGTCAGAAAGGACATGACCCTCTCAGGTGCTCAAGGAACTTACATCTCTGATCTGACCCTCTCCACCTGGCCAGCAAATCTTTTTGATCTTTTCATTCTTGCCATCCTTGCTCTGCCCAAACCCCTCTTAGTAAGCAGCCATAACTCCCCACCCTCCCCCCCCCCGCCCCCGCTTGTTTACAATGTGTTTGCTATCTCTACTTTTGAGTCAATTGTTCCTTAGATCCTTGCAATCTGGGAGTGACAGGAATCTCCTCTGAAGTGAAAAAACTTTCCTCTTTCCCCTCTCTGCTCCTTAGAAAGACCTTGCATAGTAGCAGCCAGCATAATCCTTATCTGGAAGCTCAGGCAGAGTCTTCTTTTCAGGGATGGTGACTGGCCCACCTTCCATTCTGACCCATTGCATAGGGGCCTTCTTAAATAGGACCACACTATCAGGAAGGAAGGGTGGGGAATTGAGAACCTTCCCATTATTTCTACTGATAGAGAGCCTATTGTTTCCATTCTCTCTTCTATTCGTTTCTCTTCTGGGAAACTGATGCAAGAGGCCAGCTCTCACAGGGAATTATGGAATTATGCCTTGCGACAAACAGCAGGCAGAGTATAGTTGGGTATAACGAAGCAGAGTTTCTATTGGAATCCATTATGATCTCAACATAAATTAATTATAACTCTTCTGCTGGAGGGAAGCTTCATATATAATTAACATTTGTTGGAGGGAGGAGGGCTCAATGATGGGTAAGAAAGCTGCCATCTTTGAGAGTGGCCCAGCAAGGGTGGGGTAAAAATAATTTTTTCGGTTGGGATTCAGGTTGGCAGAGACCCAAGAGTCAGTCGTCATGTTAGCTCTGTTAATGGTGTCAATGGCTGAGTCCTCTTAGGTCCTAGGCATGTCATATTCGTTGCCTAGTTTAATCTTCAAAATATCCTTGATGTGGATATTTAGCCCCAGTTCACAGATGAGAAAACTGAGGTTAATAGATTTGCTTAAGGCAATAGGGCCAGTAGGTTTGTTCCTCTCCAAAGCCAGTGTGACTGCTTCACCTCCCACTTCTCAGCCTTAGAAGCTGCTGTCCAGAGACTCTTTCTTGATTCATAATTCTAATCAAATCACTTAGTCAATTCTTTAAGCCCCAGCTTCTTGCTCTGTAAAAGAGAGCTAAAGAAGAGATCTGCCAACTCACAGTGAGGCTTGAAGATTCTGAGGTGGAATGCACTTTGCACTCATTCCTGCATTCGTTGTGTGCCATTATTAAAAATAAAACAAAACAAAAAAACAGAAGGCCTACCAGGTAGTGGGTTTCCCCAGTTGTGCTGATGATGGGCTATGCTAGCATTTAGAAGGTACTAACAGCTCAGAGATAGATGAGTGCAGCGTTGGTAGCCCACCTTGACCGGAAAGGTTTCTCATGTTGGCACCATTTTGGCCTGGAGAGCTCCCCAGGAAGTTTCCTGCAGCTGGGTGCCTGAGGACATGTGATAATAACTGTAAGAGCCAATACCCACTGAGTACTTTCCCTGTGCCAGGCACTGCATTAAACGCTTTCTTTAATTCTTATCAATAAACTATGGGGTGAACATCCCCATGTCTTGAGCACAGAGTTGTTAAACAGCTTGCACCAACCACACAGCAGATACATGGTGTAGCTAGGATCTGGTGTCGGCAGTTCTAGCCTGGGGACTTACCAAAGTCATGTTGAATTCTGACACCATTCTCTCACTAGATTCCCATCTTGGCTCTGGGTCATGCACTGTCATGCGGTCACCTTGTGACCTGGCACAGCAAAGGCAATATTTTCCTTTGTCTCAATCCTCTCTTCTCTAGAAGAAATGTGCCCTTTTCCTAACTGTTCTCTAGCTGCACTGAGTGCAGTAGAAAGGACATGGGTTTTAGGAAAGAATAGACTTGTTCTACATTGCAGTCCACTCATTCTCTGGCCTAAATCACTTGACTATTCTGAGAATGTCCTCATCCATGAAAGAGAACAATGACCAATCTTGAGATTGCCAGGTCCAAGACACAGGAAGCAAACAATGAATGGTTACCACGTGTCATGGGTCTGGAGAAGGCAGAATCCATATATGCTGAGGAGAGGTTTGGGCCAAAAACTAAAGGCTGCATAAAGGGTACGAGGAGGAGCCTGTCCAAATGTGTGTGTGTGTGTGTGTGTGTGTGTGTGTGTGTGTGTGTGTGTGGGCATGTATATATGAGTATGTGCTTGTGCACATGTGAGTGTGTATGTATGTATGTGTATGTGTGTGTTTATGAATGTAAAGAAGGGAGCACTGCAAAGAGGCTGAGGTGGTCAGAAGGGTAAGGAGGTTTAATGGGCTTGGAGCTCAGGGGAATGGGGTGGGAGAGGAGCCTGAGGCCTGATTACAAAGAACTTCGTGCTGAAAGTTCTCTCTCCAACCCCTTCCCTCTATTAATTTCACTGTGAACTGAAACAGAAGCCCACACACTTCATTTGGTCCCAGCTGAAGGGAGATTGGCTTTAATTATACAAGGCTCTGGCACTGGAAAGTCTTCTTTCTTCTCTCCCAACTCTTTTCACCCACTCACGGCTGCTTTGGTTTCCATGAGTATACCAGAGGCAGGACTGCAGATACAGACACAGCAAGCCCAGGACATCTGCATTGCTACATGCAAGGACTGTGTGCCTGGAAGCTAAACACATCTGAATAACATCTGCTTGTCCTTTGCTCTGGAAAACTACAGCTCTATCAAATTCTAGGAGGCTGAAAGGTGAGCTCAGGAATCTGAAATCTGACCTATTTCTCTCAAAGCATGTTCTCATCTGCTCCTGGACCTTGTTTTACCTGCCTCATTTGCAGGTGCCTGTGTTCTTGCTGACTGCCAACTACCTTTCCCACCAGTGGCAAGACCCTCTACCCATCCCTCTTTGTAAACACAACTTTTTCAGAGATGCAAGCCCACAGGATTATTTAATGGCCCCCAAACAAACTGTGCAAATCTCCATGACTGCCCCGATTCTGTCCATCAACACAATTAGGCTCTGTATTAAGATGCAGAGGAGAAGACATGGCATCTGCCCTTGAGTAAAGTATGATGGTAAAAAAATAGTGAAAGCAACATTGGTTTAGCTACTTTCATCTCCCATCCTCAGGCCTTTGCATGTGCTAGGCCTCCGCTTGAGCACAGCTCTCAGCCTCTGCTCTGCTCACCTGCTTACATCCCTGGCATACTCTGGGTCACAGACAGACTTTCCTGTTCAACCTATCTAGCTTAGATTCCCCTTGATTTCTCCCATAGCCTCTTGCTCTCTGCATCACTACTCCCATGACTACTGTAATATGAGTTTATTTTGTGCTTACTTGTTTTGTACCTGTCTTCCCACTAGATAAAGAACCCGGTTTGCTTTGTTCTGCACTTGATAGGGACTATCGTGGGGTCTGGCATGCTGTGGACACCAGATAAGTGTCCACTGAATAAGTGTATGAATGAAAGATGGAAGGAAGAAATGAGAGGGTGAATGAAAGTATGTTGGCTGCTGGTATACCTTCTCTTATGGAAAATGGGTAAGGGAGTCCTTTCTGAGGTATTGGTAAGAGAGTCCTTTCTTTCAAAGAGGGCAGGGAGACAAAAGTAACTTCACAGTGGAGAACTTGACCAATACTGCCTCAAGCCAGTGGCCAATTTAACATCAACAATGACAAGTTATGTTGGCAGTATGTATAACTGCCATTATGTGAGAGGCATGGCACTTTACCTCCACAATCTTCCTCAAAAAGCCCCATTACTCCAGTGTAATCATGAGAAAATCACCAGACAAACCCCATTTGATGGTCATTATACAAAATACATTAATTATACTCTTCAAAACTGTCAGGGTAATAAAAAAATAAGAGAAATCTGAGATATCATCATAAGCAATAGGTAATATGCTCTTGGAACAGAAATAGATCATTAGAAAAAAAGTAAAAAAAACATAAAGAAGCTATGAACTTTAGTTAATAACAACAACAACACATCAATATTGGATCATTAGTAATGACAAATATAATATTCAAGATAAGATATTATAATAGGAATATTATTGACAAATATGACATATAACATTTGATATTAAAAATAGAAAAAATGTGTATGGGATGTATGAGAACTCTCTTCATGGATAATACAAGTTATCTGTATATCTAAAACTATTATAAAGTTAAAACATTATCAAAAGGACTTCTGTTTACTGGTCTGGCATGTAAGGTGCTTCGAAATGATAATGTCTATCCTTACAACAACAAAAAGTTAAACAAATTGAAAATCAACAACTCTTTTAAGGTCCATCAAAAGAATTGAGGTTGCTGCCCTAATACTTGGAGAGACAGACAGGCAGATCTAGAGGATAACATCTTCCTGGAGCAGAAACCCATGGGCAGAACCTCTGCAGGAACCATAATACAAGAGCAGAAAAATCTAAACTGCAATTGATGAATTGTGGAAGGCTCTGTGTGAACACTGAAAATTAAAAACTCCAGGGTCCTTGTCTTAGGGAAGCACACATTTTTGTGAGTCTCACCTACAAGGCCCTACCAGGTTTTCACAGTGAAAATGGGAAAAAAGCCCTACTGAGCCTCTGGGAGGGGGAGGGGAAATGTAGCCATTTTGAAAGCCACCCAGAGAATTCTATTCTTAATGAGGCCTTCCCGCTATAGAAACAATTTTATCAAAGCCTAATCAAGTGGGGTTTTACATGAGCCTAACCAACTGGGATTTCATCAGAACCTAGCCAACTAGGGTGTTTTCAGAGCCTAATTGATCTAGAAGAAGGAAAATATCTAATTCCAGCTCTGTTACACCTTCCATGTGGGGTAGAAGAATATCTAAATCCAGGCCCTCCTGTCTTCCTGTCTCATCTACGGGGACAAAAAAAACATAACCAAGAAGCAATTGTGAAGATCACTGTCCAAGGACACAGGATCCCTGAAAGACTGAAATCTAATCATAGGTCTATAGAATGCTTCCCTACTGCATATCTCACCATCAACTTAGTAGGGTTCCTGTAGAAAGGCAGGGGTTACAGCTGAAAGAATGACATAGGTCAGATTCTATTTAAGAAGTATTTTCTAGGGAAATCTAAAGAAACAGGGAAATATTGGAACCAAGCCACCAAAGGAAACCTTAGCTTCTGATACCTGCAGCAATATCAAACAGTAAACCCTATTTAACTCTTAGCCAGAAGCCCATAAAACCTAACATTAGAGGCCTACTTACCTCAGTTCTTTGCCCAGTACATTATATCTAGCTGTTAATAAAAAATTGCAAGGAATACTAAGACAAAAACAAAGTCTGAGGAGACAAAAAAAGCATCAAAACTAGACTTGGATATTGGACCAGGAATTTAAAACCATTACTAATATGCAAATAGTTCTAATAATATAACATTGAATAACATGCATGAATAAATGGGTAATAAAAGAATAAATCTAAGAAAGAATCAAAAGGAAATGCTAGAAATCAAAAACATTGTAAGAGAAATGAAGAATGCCTTTGAAGGGCTCATTAATAAATTGGACATGGCTGAGCAAAATATCAGTGAGTTTGAGGAAATGGCAATAGATGCGTCTAGAACTGAGACTCAAAAAAGAAAAACAGAGAAAAAGAATGAAAAAGACAGAACATAATATCCAAGAACTGTGGGACAATTATAGAAGGTATGACATACATGTAATGGTAATGCCAGAGGAAGAAGAGAGAAAATAACAGACTGAGAATTTCCCTCAAATGCTCACACCAAACCACAGAACTGGAAAGCTTATCAAACACCAATGAGAGAAAATACAAGTAAATTATACACAAAGCTTCAGAAAATCAAAGGAAAACAAAAATTTTTTTACTGCAGTCAGAGGAAACAACCAATTTTCTTACAGAGTAGAATGGGTAAGAATAGCATTAGATTTATTTTCAGAAGCCATGCAAGCAATAAGAGTGGAATGAAATATCTAAAGTAATGAAATATCTAAAGTAATGAAATAAAAGAAAAACCTAGAATTCTGTATCCAGTGAATTAGTCTTCACTGTGTTAATTAAAAGTGAAGGACACATACTTTCTCAGAAAAAACTTGAGAGAATTTGTCATCAGTAGACTGCTTTCAAGAAATTTTAAATGAAATCCTTCAGAAAGAAGAATCAGAAAATCAAATCTACATATATAAATAAAGGAAGAGCATTAAAGAAGGAATAAAGAAAGGTGAAAAATCTTTTAATTTTCTTTTCTTAATTGATATAACAGATAACAATTTATTCAAAATAATGTAGCAACAATGTATGATTCCAACTATATGACATTCTGGAAAAGAAAACACTATGGAAATAGTGAAAAGTTCATTGGCTGCCAGATGCTTAGGGGGATAGATGTAGGAATGAACTGGTTGAGCTCAGGGGATTTTTATAGAAGTGACATTATTCTGTATGACACATTTGTCAAAACCCATAGAACGTACAATACCAAGAGTGATCCTTAATGTAAACTATAGACTTCTAATTAAAAATAATGCATCCTTTTTGGCATTATTTCTAACAAATATACCACATTTATGCAAGACATTAATAACAGGACAAACTGGTAAGGATGGTGAAGGCATACATGAGAACTGTCTATTTTCTGTTCAATTTTTCTATAAACCTAAAAGCTGCTCAAAAAGCCTATTAATTAAAAAAATAAATACAAAAATGTTTATTAAAAATGTTGAATAGGAAAACCTGCCTGTATGCCTCTTCCCTGTCCCTGGAGTGAACCTCCCTTCCCCTAGGCTTAGGGAATGAGTGACAAGGAAGATTTTCATGGATGCAGCTAATGGTTCCAGTGATATGTATTCAGGGCTCATGCATCACTTTAGTACACTGAAATTCCAGCACTTTTGATCGGAGGTGAACAGTGGTGCTTATATCTGACACTGGCTTGAATTTGTGAGTACTTAGTATGACAAATACATGGCTTTCCTGCGGAGGACAGTTCTGTGTTAACCTTGGGACTGAGGTGCAGGCTGTCTAAGCAGAATGGGGCTTGTATCTAAGAAAAAGCTATTTTCTCTGATATTAAAAAAAAAGTAAATCTATGCCCAACACACCCAAAGTCTATTCTGGTATTTCCCCTTGTCTCAGGGACCAGAGAAAATGCCTTCCCAACCACTTTGACTGCAGTCAAAGAAAAGATGCAGGTTCTATGCTCCATTGTTCATTTGTAATCTTTTTCTTTCCACGTCTTTATCAACTCTTACTTGCTTGCCTGCTACTTGAACAGCCTTTTCTAGCTAGTATGCCCAATTTCATATTACTGGCTACTTGATTTGGAATTGCCTACCTGGACCTGAACTGCAATTGCTATCCTTCTGCTGCAAAACCTCTGTTGTGTGATAAATGGTGCCATGTCCCCAACTACAGGCACTCCCTCATTTCAGTCCTTCTCAAGATCCCATCATCCAGGGACAGGATGGGGAGCATAGCTCATAGAAAAGATCAACACACAGGGACTGATACGATGAAGATTTTAACAGCCTTTAGGTTATTTATTATGCTGGTGGAAGTTTGGGTTGATGGATTATAATTGTCATTTGTTTTCGATATGTAGAGGCTGGACCAATGAGACCAAGATTTTGGAAAAATATATGTATGAGATTTTTAGAAAGCTCATTTGCATAAAAGTTTTAGAACCAGGAGAAGTGATTAAATATTCGGGATAGTATAGTGCAAACACAAGAATGGAGAAATTGACCCTGATGTGGTTCTTTTCAACCCTGTTATTAGCATTTTCCATGACAAACCACAGACAATTTAGATTAATGAGGCCTCTATTCAGATCATATCACATTATCTTCTCTTTCTAATAGATAGGGGAACTGTAGCCCAGAGAATCAAGGGGACTCACTTCATAGAAGCACAGGTGACCGGGGAAACCATGTCTGGATTGGACATCTGACTCTATCAGCTCCTGTAGCTCCTGCCTGGCCTCTCAAAGCACTGTGGTCTGGAGAGGGAAAGGAACAGAGCAGGGAAGGCTGCAGGCCAGGATGCCATTGTTAATAGTCCCCAAGCCCAGGTGTAAGTTTCTATGAAGAAGGACATGCCGATGGCCTCTATTGACATCAGAACTAACCAAGTGGCATAGAGGGCAGGAATGACACAACTGTGGTCAAAAACTTTGAGATTTACTGCCCTGAAACATAGTTGATTTTGTGGAAGCCACAGGCAAGGTTAAATACTAAATTACATGGAGCTGTGATGTACTTGTTCTTTTTGTGTAATTTGTATGAGATGCTCTACAAACTCAAGGTGCAAATACAGATACAGCTAATTTATTATTCCAATCAAATATTGACACTTGGACTATTATTGGTAGGAAAGTCAGTTATTATTTACTTTTCTGAGACTTCCTTTGTGAATTGTCTGAGAATTTTATAGGACATTTGAAGCTCACAGGAGAGTCAGTTCTGCTTCCATACAGAGCTGTTAGAATGAAGGCATGATATCTGATGCCCTGCACCCACTGCCATGTGATGTTGCTGTTGAACACTGATTATGTGTTGTTTTCATCCTGAGGCTGGCTGTTTTGTGGTCCTGCTAAGAGCCAGCATGGCCCAGATGCCTGCACCTGATTTATCATTTTCCAGAGAGGATTAGCCATCCTCCTGGCTGAGCCTGGTTAGGGGCTGTCTACCTGACTCTGCAGCTTTATTTTCAGGATCCCAGGGCACATGGTCTGTTCCAGGGCCCCAGCTGGCTCCAGAAAGTCATGGGCAAAACTTGCTTTTGTATTAGTGTCTCATGGACCCAGAACCACAGCCCTCTTCTCAGAGAGCCATCTAAGTGTTGTGTAGTTTTTCTTATAAATTCTCAATTACAAACAATATCCAGACAGGAAGCCTGAAGACAAATGTAATTGATATAGCATAAGACCCAGGTATTAGCATAGAAAAATCTCCCTGTAATTTTTTTTTTTTTAGGTAAAACAACCCTTGGTTGACCTCACAGATTGCAAGGGTCTTGTCAGCTTACAATTTCTTATTTTTGATATTTTACTCCTATAGCACTTGGTCTTCCTAGATGGTCTCCCTGGTATTAACCAGGTGCAACCCTGCTGAACTTGCAAGGTCAGATGGGATCAGGCTTATTCAGGATGGCATGGCTGTAGACAATTTCTCTGTAATTTTAATTAGCATCTTAGGTTGCAGATAATTGTTTCCAGAGAATAGAAAAAATGGGGGTACTCTGTGAAATCTATAATGCACCTCTACATCTTATTCTTTATGTTGGTCAGGAGGACTTATGAATGAAGTAGATTTCCAGCCAAGTTCTTTGCTAAAAGCTGGGATAATGGGATTACAGTGTCCAGATACCCAACCAAGGGAGACACAATTTTTTTGTGAAATGGATGAAATCATTAACTACATTGGAACTGTCTCATCATCTGCCTAGCTGGTTAAAGAAGATCATCTTGCTTACAGTGTTTAACTGGCTTTCTTATTAGCATAAATATTTTTTTCTATTATTATTATTAAACTAAGACAGATATAGTTTTTCCACCAGATGTGTTTGGAAATGATCAGCTATGTATTCTTTTAGAGGCTGGCAGAGGAGCCCCTGAATCTGCCTCCAAATCCTGCTTCAATTCCTAGCAAGCAGGAGGGTGAAGAACCCAGTGGAGCTGTAGAGCAGCTGTCCTTAACATTTTTGGCAACAGGGACCACTGCTCCTATGATCTGAGGTGGAGCTGAGGCAGTGATGCCAGCGCTGGGGAGCAGCTACAAATACAGATGAAGCTTCTTTTATTTGCCTTTCGCTCGACTCTGGCTGTGCAGTCCAGTTCCTAACAGGTCATGTACCAGTACAAGTCCATGGCCTGGGGTTTGGGGACTCCTGTTGTAAAGGGAATTGGAGAGAGAAGAGAAAAGAGACAGCACTGGTAGGGATGGATGGGGTAGCTGAAGAAAGAAGGAGAGAAGGGGGGATGGCAAGATTATAGAGAAATAGAGGGAGAACTAAAACTCAAAGGAATATTTAACTGTGGTATAGCCCTTTGCAAATCTGCCAAGTTTATGATTATATTTGACACTGTATGTCACACTACAGTGTCAGATAGGAGGGGTGAGTAAGGTTGTTCCCACAGTATTCTCATGAAGAAAGTAAAACTGTGACAAGGCATGGAATCATTTCACTTGAAGCTTGGCTCAGTGGAATGGAGGTGAGAGTATTATGCTGTCCACAGAATTCAAGGGGCCTTATGTTGAGAATGAGATTTAACACTAATTGCCCTCCTCCATATGCCAGGCATTTTACAAACACAATCTCATTTTATCCTCACAATCACTGCTTGCAGATGGAGATTATCATTCGCAGATAATCCATATCATGAAGTGAGAAAGGGAGGCAGACCAACACCAGTGAGTGCCAGAGAGCACACAGCTGTTGGGAAGGGCAAATCGAGGCCTCATGACTCTGGTTCTTCCCACCTGGCCACATGGCTGCCTCTGAAGGAAGGGCCAGAACCTACTGTGAGCCACTGAGAGACCCATTTTCAGCTAAGGTAATGAAAGAAATCCTACACTTGAAGCTCATGGATGGAAGGGACTACAGGGGGAAGAAGTGGGTTCTTAGAAGGATTCAAACACAAGCTGGTAAGCACTCACCTGCAATATGTAGTGAAATGTTCAGACTTCGGATGAGAGGGTGCCCAGATGGCTTTTTTTTTCTACAATGCTAAACCCCTTTGCCTTTAAAAAATGTCATGGTGTGCTTATCTCCGTACTTCTATTAGCCATCTCATCAGGGACTAGAAGATGGTCTCATGACTTTTTACTACTCCTGGATGCTTTTATGAAATAAAGAAGAAAAGCAAATAGTGAGGAGCTCACATGAAGGAAATCATAGAAGTAAAAAAAAAAAAAAAGATTCTCCAAAGAGAAAATAGAGGAATTTGCTTGGCATATGGACAGAGTCATCCTCACTGGTGGGTCTGTGCTTGTGCCCCTCCCTGACATGAAAATACTTTGAATTTTCTTGTTGTAAAATTAATTTTGTTATTCTTATTTGACTAGGAAATTCTACTTTTAGATATTCATTTCTTTAATTTGTAAAGCTGATCAGTCTAAATGTAGATACCTCTGAGAGAAATAATACACAAGGAGGAATTGATTTATCAGTTCTTTTCCCCAAAAGAGTGCAAGGCTTGCCTAGAAGTGTGGGTTGGGGGTAGATAGCGGAAGTGATTAGGCAGGGAGAAGGCTCTAGAGAGGCATAGTGCCAATTTCTAAGCATGACTCCTTAAGACCAAAAAATAATAGAATATTTTTGCTGTTCTGATCCTGACTAAATAAAGTGTCAGGGGTCTTGAGCTTTGATGAGACTCAAGTGGCATCAGCACGGGTGGCAGAAAAACCTAGGTGAAAAGGTGGAGCTGAAAGCAATCAAGGTTGTTCGTCCCCATGAAGAGAAGGCTGAGGAGGCACTGTGTCTTCATTCAGGTATCTAAAGGACTATTCTGGAGAGAGGATGGAAAAGAGATTCTACTTTAAAACCATAAATTAAGAACTTAAGTCAGACATAATGAAACATTTCCCTACTCATGAAGGATGTGAACATTGACATGGCAGCTGCAGGCAACCTGCTCTTTTTGGGACATGGCAGATGCAGAGAGAGGTCCCAGCTGTCAGATGACTAGGTATATCCCTACCATGGGAGAAACTAAAAAAGTAGACTAAATGGCCTCTAAGCCTGGGGAACCAGGGTAATACTCTCTGGCCCCTCAGATTCTGGCCATGGCAGCTCCAGTGCCAGCTCCAGGCACCCATTTCTGTGGGTTTCAGCACAGGGAGCAGAGATGGGTTGATGAGTAGAGGGGTAAAGTGGCCCAGGGCAGAGCATGAATGTTACTGTCAGACCATGCCAGGTCCAACTGTTGGCATTGATTTGTTCTGTGACTTTGAGCAAGTTTCAGTCCTCTCTGAGAGTTTTACCCCACCTGTCAGGTGTGGATAAGGGCAAGACTTTCCTTTCAGGGCCATGGTGAGGATAGAGCGAGGCGCTTCCTGGAATATCCCCAGCTTTCAGTTACCACAGCATCGCTCCATGAGGCGTGGACATTCCCACAATATCCACGATGCTCACCCCTCTTTGGGCTCCTGACCCCATATCCAGACCCCTCCTTTCTCCCCCAGCTCTTCTGTACCCCAGCCTGGCCCCATAGTGCTGGGGGTGTAGCCATTAAGACTCTTCATAGGCTCCTGAGAGACTGGTCGAGTCTGTGCACCCTGGTTTGCCTGCCTCTCCTCTTCACATGGCCTCACTCACTCTTATCATTTCTGGGCCAGGAGCAACTCTGCTCAAAGTCCCCCGCTCCTTTACCTCTGTTGCTGTCATTGCCACTTTTCAGGTGGCTCTGGAATAAATCCTGCCTCCACCCCTGAGCACAACCTGGTCCAGCCACAAGGCTCCTTTTCTATCAGTGACTAGACAGACCTTGTTCAGATCAGTGTGCCCAATGAGGGCACAGTGGCCTGGTGAGCCCTCCTCTTCATCCTTCTTCTCATATACCAAACCACTACCCCTCAGGAAGCACTGTCTTTTTACCTCCCAAGGAAGAGAGGACAGGGAAGGTGGCAGGCACCAGCACTGCCCCTCCCTAGCTTTATTTTCTGTACCATTTGAGGGCATATGAAAATAAAAATAAATAAATAAAAGACTAACCTCTGGCCAATCGCAGTTTAGCTACCCTGCAATTAAACAAATCCACAAACTGGCAACACATATTTACATCTCATTAGCAGAAGCCAAATGCAACAACGGCATTAAAATTAAGAAATTAGGCACAATTATCCTGTCGGCAGCAGTTGGGGGAAGTTGTCAAGGGCTGGTTTATTCATTAGTTTGCACAGAAGTTCAGCGGCTCCCTAATTGTGTGCTATTTTTTATCCCCTCCTCCTCTTCCTTAAAAAAAAAAAAAACAAAAAAAACCTGTTTTTTTCCCGAGGTTTTTGTTTCTCTTCAGTGCAGCAGCCTATGAGAGTTGGTGAACTGAGCACAGGGAAGGCCTGGGAAGAGCTTACTCTCTCTTTGGGCTCCTTGTCATCAGGACCTCAACCAGGCCATTCCCGAGCTGTAGGAAGGCCTGGGCACCTGCCCCACTGCTGTGTCCTCACAGACGTCCTCTGGATCCCTGGGGAGGACTCTCCACTGGCCCAGCACACCTCCCTCAAGCTCACTGCTTTCTTTGCCAGTCCACAGGGCTGGGATTTAGTGGTGCCAGCTGCATGCATTAACACAGCAACCTCCTCCCCTTGTGCAGGCAGTTGTCACTGGCCATATCTCTCAGGCCTGTCTCTGACCGGCCAGAGTGGGCATTTCATAAATGTTGGTTGGGTGAATAAATAAATATCTTCTTGACTAAACCCTTTACTGAAGGTGAGAGGATTCATTGAGCCACAGGCTGTACCCAGGTGGGCGATCTTGGGTTCTGAGGGTGGATGCAGGGCCCTGGCCAGCTTCAGACAGATACTTTGCCTGAAAGCTTCTGCACTGCTTCCTTATCTAGAACTTTTCTCTTGGCCTTTGAGGGATGCCAATGGCTTCCTCCTTCCTGGAGAGTGTGTACTGTTCAAGATGAACTTTACTTCACTTCCTCCAGCCACTAGGGAAGCCTCATCCTCTCATGGGCTTTGGGGAGCTATTGCTGCTCTCCGTTTCACCTCCCCAACCCATGGCCCCACTGTCTCCCGTGCTGGTTATGGGGTCTGGCACCTGTTTCTCACTGCCCTCTGCCCTCTGATGTTTGCTGGGGCTCCTTTGTTATCATCAGTCTGTTTGGTTCTACCCATAGAGGGCCAGAGAGAAGTGGAGACAAATGAAAAGAGGCTTACTGCGGTTTTTCTTTCCAGGTAGGCCCTGACATACTTAGAAAACACCCAGCAACCTGACTGGTCTCTGCAGTCATACTCGAGGCTAGGGGTGGGAGTGGGAGGTGCGGGGGTGGAGGAGCCCTTGATTTGGAGTCAGGAGTCTCATCTTGCAGCAGCTGGCACTTAAATCTTATGGATCCTCACTTTCCTTACCTGGCAGATGGCACAAGTATGAATGCCCCTTCTTCCTCAGAGTTAAATTGTGGGGCACTTCACAAATATTTGGGCCTATTCTGTTGTCCAGTCTTTTGGTCTCCAAGAAAAGCCTTGGCATGTTCTCTAAGGCAAGGTCCTTCAGCACAGAGAGCACCACTGTTGTGATAGTTACTAGTGATCTCTGCCTCTCCCTGTTTAAATGGAGCCATTTCATAGACTCTCAAGGGATTGAGCTATGAATTTTCCTAGTCTCCTAAAAATTCTAGCTCAAAGGGTCCAGCTAAAAGATTTTGTAAACATTCTACTTTATTTAATATTTGTGTTAGATTGGTACTTGCAAACACATATTTTAAACACTACTAGAAATGAATTATATTTAGATATTAATCAACAAAACACTAGACTTAACATTTCTTTAGTGACTATTCTAAGAACTGCAAATATGCTCCCTCCCTCCCTAAACTGCCATGCTCCACACTTAGATGTGTGTTGCCATTTTGAATGAAGGAGCTCTCATCACTAGTATTTTCTCTGTGTTGTGGCCCCACTCCTCATCTTTCCTATTTTACCCTGAAAATTCACTCATTCATTCCTTCATTCATTCTTCATTCACCTAATATTTATTGAGTGTTTACTATTTTTCTGGCATCATGGTCAAAGCTAATGCTAATCAGAGACCACACAGTCCTTAGACTTGAGGACCTCATGAGCCAGTGGCAGGCAAAGAGAATGACGATTCAATGTACAAAGTATTGAGATGGGGGGTAAGTCCAGAGGTTACTACCAGGGGAGCACAGAGGATAGAACTTCTATCCTTTCTGGTGGGTCAGGGAGGACATCTAGAAGAAGAGACAGTCTGAGCTGAGCCCTTCTCACTCTGTCCTTTAAGAATGTGCAAGCCACACAGCTATGCCTGACAGCTTTAATCCTGGTTTTTTGTGTCTCTGGGTTTTAGCAGCCATGTGCTGCTCTGTACTGGGGAGTGGGCATGAGAACTGAGAGCCACAGAGATTCCTGGATTTTAATATAGCATGAAGGCAAATGTGGGAAAGAGGTAGTTGATCATATTCTGAGCATTAAAGAGTACAACTATTATACCATGAAAGCCTTCTTCTAGTCCCCTTTACTGTAGAGCACTGCCCCATTTCACAGCGCCTGATATCAAGGACAAAAATGGCACATGCTAGGGTGTCTCTTGAGACTATTCCACTCAGTTTACACATAATACCTCTTTAATCCTCCAAAAGCCCTGTGGAGGAGGTACTTTATTATACTATGCATTTTAGAAAAGGTGAAATGAAGTTTCAGAGGGGGCAATTAACTTGCCAAAGTCACAGAGCAGAGAAGCAGGGATCCAGGTCTCACACCAGGCTAGTCTTGCTCCAGAGCTCTCACCTTCCACACTGTGCCTGACTTCCTGTTTCAGACTGCTACACACAGAGCAGCAATTATTGTTAACTTGCCATGGCCACAGAATCCCTTGGGTATGTGCTCAAGGGTGCTGAATCTTCTGCAGAGCAGGAAAGGCCCATTTCTAAAGGGGACAGAAGGACAGGGAAAGGTGAGGGTGGTTTCTGACACTGACAATGGCCTTTGGCACATTCCTGCCTCCATTCCTGCTATCATTCCTAACACACAATGAAGGCTTTTCTCCTTGGCAGTATTGGGTATCAGGCCCATTTCTCCAGCAACTCTCTAGCTAGATTGTTATTTAACATGAGCTACTTGGGGATAGGAATTATGTTTGCTCAACTTTGCGAGCAGCCCCATAATGAAGACTCAATATGTTTTAATATTTGCAATGAATTATCTCAGGTGGCATTTAAGAAAAGAAGACTGAAGACTCCTCATACACTGCTTAAGCCTATTCACTAACCCATTGTAAATAAAATGGGATTGCTGCTATCTTCATAAATAAGGATTGAGCTTCTCTGTAAAGCACCACTGATCTCCATCTTCAAGAAGCTCACAGACCACGGATGAAGACAGACTGATGCTATGAAAGCTGCTCACATAGACTTGCATTAAAATATGTTATGTGTGGATTTCACACTTTGGATCAGTTAACTTATGCTTATTTATTCATCAATAAAATGTGGATGATGATGGTGTATGCCTTTCAGGATTGTTGCGGGTATTAAAGTAGATGAGCTATTTAAAGCACTTAGCATAATATTTTATATATGGCAAATGATTAACAGTACAAACAGATATGTTCAAAGTCTTGTGAAAGCATAGCAAGAGCAATGACCAGGGAAAGGAAAGGCTTCTTAGAAGATGAGGCTTCTATGCCAGATGTGGAAGAAGGAGGTGGAGAGGGTAGAATCCAGGGAAGGAAAGAGTGCACACCAGAGCTTAGAGGTGCCAAATCCTACAGCTCTCTCCAGTAGTGGAGAGAAACTGGCTGCTGTGCACAGATAGGGGAAGCAGGAAGTGAGGCTGGTGAAGCCCAAGGAATCCGGCAGTGCTGGGAGTGCTGATCATCACCCTGTTGGCATTTGGGATGAAGTTGACACAATAAGATTTGAGGCCAGCATAACAGATGGGTGTGTATGAGGGGAAGGGGGAAGGGCAGTATGACAGGTCAATGATGAAGGTCATGAGGAAGCAGAAGACATAGATTTAAGTGAATCTCAAAGATCTGAAACAAGGGTCCCTATGGGTGATGAGGGTGAACCTTAAGGTTTCTAGTTTGGGTGAATGGTTTAAAAAAGAACACTGAAGGGGAAGTGGGGTTTGATGTAGGTGAGTCTAATCCTAAATGTGCTGGGTTTGCACTACCCATAGTATGTTTAAGTAGAGACTTTATATCCCTTCACGTTCTTTCCTGATCCAGTTGTTCAAATTGACACAGTGTTGCTATCAAGAATTATGGGGAAGAAGAGTAGGTAATGGTGACAGGGAGTTTTATTTGACTTTGGTCACCTAAGAGCCAACCTTGGAGCCCCACACTTGTTCCTATAGTGGCTTTTCAATCCTTGGAATCTGTTGACATCAATGTTTTTGTCCCCCGGAATTAGACTAGGAGAGACACACAGCTAGCTCCCTTGGGCTAAATCCCTTTCCTGTGCTGAAGAAAAGTCCAGATATCCCAACCACTGACTCTGAGTCATTTTTCTTGGAGATATTGTAAAGAATTTCCAAAGAGAATGGCTAGAGAAAGCTCTTTCCCATTTCCAGACACCTACAAAGACCCTACTCTGTGGCCCCAGCTGGAACATTCACAGGCCAAAGAGTCTAACATCCTAGCTTTACCTATTGCCTTTGGGCTTGAATAGAGGGCAGTCTCTCTGAATGCCAGTGCTGCTCAGACATCCTACTAGATTTTTTTGAAGCTAGGGTAGAGAAGGGAAAAAGAGAAATTATAGGTTTACAAGAGCTTTCTCTGCCTCCCAATAATAAAGAGCCTTACATTTCTACTTTATTTAAGTTTCTACTCTGAACTTGAAACCCAGGTAAGATGATGGAGCCTGCAGATCTGTTCCATGAACATGCAGCTTGAGTCAAGAAAGGTAAGCTTAGAAAAGGGGCCAGAGACAGACAATGATTGGTACTGCCTTCTTCATATTTATTTATTTTCTGTTGGCTGTTAAAATATATTGGTAAAGTATTAAAATATTAGAAAATATATATAAGTAAAAGGTTAAAATATCTTTCATAAGCTCATTTTCCATTACATTTGGCATTTTAGAATATAACTTTCCAGAATGTAGGCATTTCAAGAGTGCTTAAAAATACCTTTTAAATGATATCTAAAATACAAAAACAAACAGAAAAATGTACAAAATCATAAGTTTACATCTTCACAATCTGAACACACCTAGGTAATGAGCCCCAAGATCAAGAAACAGAATATCATCAGCACTCTATTTACATTTGATGCTATCATTGGTCCTATAGCTATTATGTTACTATTAATTTCCTAATTAAACCAACAACTTCATATTCATTTTTTTCTCTCCTTAAGTTTCTTTAAATTAACTTGACATTTTTCATTATTTATTTTTTCTATTGTTATGTAAATCTTTTATTATTTTTATAGTTATTATAGGTAGTACAAATACATATTTGACTTCTCACCACCTAATAAAAACAAAATTTTTACCCCTTCTCTGATGTTGCTAGAACTTTAGAATTTTTTACTCCATTTATCTCTTATTATTATTAGTTTCTTTATTTTTATTATTTCTACATATATTTGAACATCTATAAACTATTAACATTATTGTTTTATGTAGTTGTTATTTATTTTAATTGACCCATAAATTTTCACTTTCCAGTTATTTTCATTTATTTATATAGTTCTGTGCTTTCATCTAGGGATTTCCTTTCAGATTGATTAATTCTCTTTAGTAGTTATTGTAGTTAAGATTTTCTGGCCATTACTCAGCTCATATTTTTTTATACAAAGGCTTATTTTAAAAAAGAACTTCATTTTTTTCTTTTCATGATTTAAAATAATATTCTATTATCTTTTGATTTTACTCCTTTTTCTTGAGAAATCAGCTCTTAATAGTCTTTCTTTGAAGATATATTTTTTAATCCTTTACTATTTTTAAGACTCTTTTTCTCTTTCCTTTCCTTTCCTTTCCTTTCCTTTCCTTTCCTTTCCTTTCCTTTCCTTTCCTTTCCTTTCCTTTCCTTTCCTTTCCTTTCCTTTCCTTTCCTTTCCTTTCCTTTCCTTTCCTTTCCTTTCCTTTCCTTTCCTTTCCTCTCCTCTCCTCTCCTCTCCTCTCCTCTCCTCTCCT